>JAYMSF010000975.1:0-13233 GCA_036897335.1 Silene vulgaris | reverse complement strand
CCTTGTCCCCTCTACCCATTTCCTCTCACAAATTACCCGTTACAAGATCCGACCCGTCTTCAGCAAGACTTTTTGTTAGTGGGGTAGAATAATCTTATGAGATTATGGAACTTGTTGATCATGAGTTAAATGTATATTTCAATAATAGATGAATATAGAGTAAGTATGTAAAACATTGATCGAGAGAAGAATAATCTTGTAATTATTATTTCAGATATTTGGTTATTACAAACATAATAATTAGTTAATTACGGAGTATGTTAAACAATCTTGGCTTAGATAGTGGAGTTAGTTATATTCCTCGTACCGGTTATTTGTTTACTTTTTTATTTTGACACAAAGAACAAGAGAGGAGAAGATGATCAATTATTGATGACAAATGTATCAACTTGAGTGTAAAAGATCAAATCGTTCATCAAAAACATTCCCAAAATAGAAAGGTAAACAATTGACTGACACACCAAAAAATAGATGGATAATGATACGGCGCCACCCTTTCATATGCACCATTTATTATTGGGGTCCCCCCATCACATACATGTGATGTACCCATTATTATTGGGACCCCACTTATTGCAAATGAGAGGGCGGCGTCGAGATTGGGCGGTACCGGGTGACGCTAACTCATTTTCCAAAATGGATTAGCCATTAAGTAAACAGATGACCGGGACAGCAGCAGGAGCAGTAAATAACCAACTAATGCTAACTGTATTAATAGGATTCACGATACAAAGTATTTTGATTAGGAGGTATGATGCAAGCTGAGAAGTAAAAACCACCTCCACACAACACCCATAGCAGGTGTACCATATTTATTCCCTCCTATCTTCATATCCTGCTAAAAATCTCCCTGCACCACCCCCAAATGGGGCGAATACGGGGAAATGATACACGTACCGCCCTTAATGGGGCGAATACGTTCCAATAAGATCCTATCACTGTTGCTAAAACACAAGCATGACTGACATTATAAGCATAAAAAATTACACACATTGGCATAACCGTAACCCCTCTGAGATGAGTAGGATGCTTCAAAGTTCAAACCCAGACGAGGCCAGACTCACCCCGTACGCCTACACGGATATTTGATGGCAAAAGTTTAGCAAGTTTTCGAGCCCGCTTTGTTATTGTATATACACCCTCAGTGATCTCATATTCCCAAGGCGTTCCAATATGGATAGAACTTCGTGGATCACATATGAGTGTCTCAAAAGAAGTAGCACAAGCTATAACACTCATTGAACAGATCACAGCACCGCTACACCCACGAAAGCCTACGATTTCTAGTACCTTGAGATTTGGACGACTTTGCAATGGAAAATCTTCAAACTGGGCCTTCCAATTTTCCAAATTACCTATCTGGGATTCAGAATATGAATTTTGCTCCCTCGGCGTCTCTTCATTTATCTCCTCGTCGAGCTCAATATTCTGCAGTTGTCTATCCTCCTCTGTTGCAGTCGAATGAGCTTCTATCTGCAGCGACATTAGCACAGTCAGATCCGTCAACTTAAAATGGACAGAAAAAACTGTTCTAGTGGCAAATAATGCTTGAATAACATTTAATCGCGACTAGCGAGTAACTTTATGATTTCAGAGGCAGGTAAATTACGTCTATCTTAAGTTCATGCAGCATTGGACATCCGTTCATGAAGGGTTCGATGAACACCAAGCTACAGACCATGACGGCCAAAGTGAGCTGCTTCACATTAGGGAAAAGAACATCAATTCTCAAGTTCACTGGAGTGCAGACAAAATCTCTAAACCTGCCAAAATCAAACTGCAAAGCAGGAAATCGATTTAGGTCAAATCGTGTTAACAAAACAAATTCAGTTCTGCAAAAGAGAGACTGTAAAATAAAAATTCTATATATATATACTCACAATTGAACCAATGGAGAGCTTTGTCAGCTGGTTGGATAAGCATGATATTTGCTCCAAGATAGGACATGGGTGCAAGCAACTTTCTCCAGTGAGACCGACTTCAACAAGCGTTGGAACATTCTTAAACACCATGTATGTACCAACAGATGGATAATCATCTTCAAAATGAAAACTAAACAGATTGACTGCATTAATCTGAAGCTCTTTTAGATTACGGCATCTGACAATTGTCAAATGCTTTAACCTATCTGATACAATGTTGAGTTTGTGGAGCGTATCTGAATTACCGACATGCAACTGTTCCAAGAGATGGCAATGAAACAAAATAAATTCTAAAAATTCTCCACTTATATCGACAGACGACATACGCAGAGACCTAAGGTTGGTGATGCCATTCATGTGTGACTGATTTAAGATATCAATTCCTAGAGAGAATTTGGGAGAGCATCCAGAACAACGAAGTCGCAAATCCAGGTCCTTGACTCTTTTCGACAAAGCAAATCTAACCCATTTCTTAACCTGGCTCACGTCTTCGGTCCATTTAGAATCGTGAAAAACCCTGAACTTAGTAATACACGGACTGCGATGTGCATCGATTAATTTATCAACCCAATTCAAGTATCCTTGCGGTCCAATGTCCTCGTCAATCCACCACTCAAAATTCTCCGTAGACAAATTTAGAGAATCTAAGTCCAAGTCGGTCAGCCAAGTCCACAAGTACCTCCATCTTTTGGCAAGGATGCTAGTTTGCACGGCATTTTTAAAGTCCAAAAAGGGAAGAAAACGGAGAAGAATATCATCGGGAAGCTGACTGATTTTATCCAAATCTTGGATTAAAGTCATAATTAAATTGACATGGAGATGATTTAAAACTTGCGAGTTTAATCAATCGCTGCTGTGTCCCTGCAGACCTGATGAAGGGAGACGATGACAAATACAAGTCAGATCTGGGTTTTAAGATCCAAAAAATTGGGACTATCGAACCCTTTCTTCAAACCCTAGATCTGAGAGTCCTTATGTTAATTATTATCAGTGTGCGCTTCGCTAAACCAAAGAAAAAAAATTGTCAAATTCCTCGCATTTCAAATCCTTGTTCATCAACCCTATTGAGTCTCATTTTACAACCGGTAATATTAGTTGAAAGTATCTTTGATCGACTCACAAATACTGGTCAAGTTAAGTTTACTCTACTAGTCTACTTATTCCGTTTTATTATTATTATATTATACTGATCATCGTAATTTGATAATACTTGTATACATCGATTGCACAAAGGTTGATGTAAATCATCAGTAACTTTACTTAAATTACTCTCACTGAATAACACCCACTAACTATCGTGATTGGCTAATAAGGGCATCAAGGTAATTTGTTAATGGTTTTACAATGTTTAATCTTAAGTTTGTTTTACAAAAGACTTGTTTATACGGAGTATTTGCTTTTCATTTTTCTTATTGTTTTCAATCGATTAATTTGGCAGACAAATGGTTAACGCTCGGAAAATAATTACGTGCATGAGACTCCTAGAACAACTAAGAGAAAACAATGCATGACACAGCTAAATAGAGAATTTCGGAGATGATAATCTTAATGTTTTGATCAGTTGTCTCTGTTTGAAACGGGTTCAAACAGTCGGAGCAACATCCAGACACATCCAGACGTAAAGGTCAATAGACAATCAGACAATGCCCATGCAAGAGCACCCTTAAGGACCCGGGCTTAAGCTTACAAAGGGTCTTAGAATCAGCTTTCGCCAACCTTGTCTGAAACTGGCACACTTAACGTCTAACATTGTCATTGCCAGGATGTCATGAAACTTATTTGATGATAAATCAACAATTACTTGTACACTAGTACTATATCAGGGCCGTATACAAGACCAGTTTGACAAAAACAATGCACATTAGTCATGAAATATCAAGTCATTGTTTTTCTATCTGAAAACCTAAAATGTGAATACCAGTAAAACAAAATATTCAAAATATAGATTAGTCTCATGATAAGTAATCACGAGATTCAAGAATTTGCAAGTCTCCTCCCCTAACATCTGTGCGAACGTGCCACGTGCTTTTTATGAATGTATACAAAGCAAAAAGCGTACTAGTATCTCCGTATTTAGTAAAGCTAGGAGACCCTGTTAGGTCATATACCTCAACTAGAAACCTACATTCGGATTTCCTGATCCGGCTGCTGCAACACCCATGCCACCAGGCACAATTTCTGGCTTGTCTTTCTCGGATGATTCGAGAAGAGGAATTCTATTACCGTTCATCTCTGTCACAAGTGCATCAATTTTTCGAAACTGAAATGGCCATCTTGAGTTGTACAGAAATTGTCGAAGATCAAAGCGGTTGTCCTCTGGTGAATAACTCTGCCGAGAGCAATTTGTTACATAAGGAATTATAACAAACCGAGTTTGCCCTTGTCTGGCGGGGAAGCATGTTAAACCAAACTAATCAAATATAAAAGATACCTCAGCATGGTAGGAAGGTGTAAGTACAGTCATCTTATGTCGATTGATAGAGTAGTACTTAAAGAAGTACTTGACCTTTTCTCCAATCTCGGCAGGTGTCATCCTTGATCCCCATCTAAAGCAAAGATTCTGCAGAAAATTACATAGGATGGCAAAAACCAGGAGTTAGGATGAAAAACTTGACGTCAACTCGCAAACATTTTCCAGATACTAGTAGAATAGTTATTCCATTTCCAAGGGCAACAAAGATTCACAATTATTTGGATTTGAATTTCGATGGAATTTAGCAAACTGGTTTCTGAACTCTATGCTTCTTACATTGTGAAGTACGAGAGTGTCGATACATATTACATCGTCATTTTGATTGACAGTTATGGGACTAGAGAAGTCTCTCTTGTGATTTTAGTAAGGGTAAGATTGCATATAGCCGGGAGCCATTCAGGTTGAGGCACAGGGTAAGTTGTTTCATACTCCACTACAAAGAATAGTGTAGAAGTATGACAGCCTAATAATAGCAAGGTGTCTTAGTCTAGTGGTTAAGACGGAGGTATTGTGGACAATAGGTCCCAGGTTCGAATCCCCCCTCACCTCTATTGTAATGCGACTAAGTGCGCGCTTCGTTAGACCCAAAAAATAAAATAGCAAGGGCAGAAGTCGTGAAAATTGTTGATATGACTTCCGAATATTTGTTTTACAAGAACTGATATTCCAGCAGATTACATATAGCCTACACAAATGGTTCTAGACTTCTAGATCTTGCTAAAAACTGAAAGCCTGAGACCAATCAAATCATAATCATAGTCCTTTGGTGGACTATACATAATGTGAAAATATTCAACATAATTATTTGTTAATGAACTTACTACGAAAACCAAAGTTGAGTTTATATTAAGCAATGTTCACCTATTTTCATGTCCTGACAGTTTATAAAGCTAAAATTGTAGACATGGCCTACCTTAAACATGGATACTGGACCACAACGGAAAATTTTACGCAATCTTCCGTAGATTGAGAGCTCCTCATAAGTCATGCCCATGTCCACTTCATCGAGCTGTACGAACAGAAAACCATTTAAGCAACTCTAGGTCTATAGTTCATGCGGAAAACCAGTAGAAGTTTAAGTGAAAAAAATTCAAAAAGTATGACATCTTATGCAAAGCATAAAAGGCGAGAGGGAATCCCCAGCCCTTAAGTTGACAAAATTATGTTTCTAAAACCACTGGTAAGCAAAATCTTCACTACTATGCTATCTAGATTATTTTATGGACATAAAAAGGTCCTTGGCTAATGTCGCACAATTCTGGCCACATGCCCTTTATCACATCAGTAAGTCATGCATGAAAATGTTGAGAATAACCCAAATAATCATTAACATTTGATATATCTCTTTAATTTACAAGGGTAATGGAGACCATCTCACAGTGAAACTGTCTCGTATAAGGTATCTTATCTCTTTAATTTACAAGGGTACTCCTGATTTTAGTTTGGAGGGATAAAAGTTGATGTTATCTATTACCAGGAAGTCGAAAAGACAGAAGCAAGACTGATTCAGAAGGTAATGTGTGCCGTGTAGTGAGCTTGTCAGCATAGACAAGGATTTCTTTATATGATGTACGCCAACCTCTTGCAGAGAAGTTTAAAGTTCTTAATTACGCCTACTGATGGTCATAAGTAAAAAATCTGTCCACCCCTTTAAGTTGATATTTCCCTAAGTTAATACGGAGTATATAAAAATGATAGTTTGATTCAACTAGTAGTGCACTAGCATCTGAAACAGTCAACTTCACCTAAATGCGTATTCATCTTCTTAAAGACTCACCTGGGTATAATCAGCGCGTATCGGCTCAAGTTCTGCAGTTGGAGGAGCAGCTTCAATCTCTGCCAAGGATGAGTAACCTAGGTTATTTGCTTTAGCTGCCCACTTCAAGAATGCTCGGAGATCTGTCTTACTAATGCTTCCAATTGGATTTATGTCTGCTGAGCTACAATCATACTAAGAAACAATCCGAAGAATTATTAAAGATATGTATTCACCCTACTAATTTCCAAAATAATACTGTTTAGGCAGATTAGCTAGCTGATAAAGTCATTGAGTGATAGTACTTATGACCTAGGCTGAATCCCGTCAACATCAGAACTGCCATTATGACGTCCATTACACCTAAAAAAATATGATAAAATTTGTGTGATATGTCGTCATTAGCATGACAGACAATTGAAGTTGTGTTAAACTATAAGTATAAACAGAGGAAAACTCAACACCAAAGAGGAAAAGCCTGTAAGAAAACTGCCAAAATTTACCTTTGTTAAGTAACCACGCAGTGCCTCATCCACATTGGAACTACCTAAAACGAGATAAAATCCTGATTTACTATGAACCCAAGGCATAAGTGATGCCAACATGAAGGCTACAACCATTCTGACTCGAGCTTGGATGTTCTGCAGCGCTAAGTTTTCAGGATTTGAACCTCCATCTACCTGAATCATAAGCAATATGCAGAAAATATTAATGGCAAGAAGAACGCATTTTACAAAGCTACATCGTGTGTCAGCTGTCTATATAAGTTAAACAGGCTAAATACCACTGCAGGCGGTAAAAATAAGTGAACCACCTGTCATTCTTTGAAGTACTCCATCTCATTTACATTGTTCTCATTTCACTTGGACGGTTAAATGATGCCAACTATGACCAATAAAATGTTACAACTTTTAAGGATGAACATATGAAAATTGTTTGTCTTAATAAGTACAATGTAACAGATTTTACATTCTACTTTTATAAAAAGAAGTTAGCTATTTGAGTTGACACCTTTGACCATGAGAGTCAAATGGAAACGATAAAGTGGGTTTGATGTAGTAGTAATCAAGGTCAAAGTCCCAAATGTAATGATAGAAAGTATTCAACATTTACATACGCATGCAGCCAAAGTATTCATCATATACGAGTGTGGAGAGAAGATGGGAGTTTTATTGTTTACCTTGTAGCGCAGACGCTTGCCTGTTAGGGTATGAAACAGTGTTAGTAGAGCTGAAATGACAGTGTCTATGCTGAGGTTGAGATGCCATGCTCCAATTTCATCTGCAAGCTTTCTAGCTCGCGATGTTGTTTCTTCAGAACTGCATAAATATTTAAATTTGAGGTTTATGGTTTTACATGAGTACCTTGCAACCTTTTCAATTGCCCAAGTATAGAGCTGCCAATATTGTTCAATACTAGACCGGGAAGCAATTTAATATCAGAAACCCATAGACTCACTCTAAGAAAAAGATGCTTAGATCAATTATCAATATGAGTACATAAATACTAACTATATCTCCAAAGATCAACCCAGGAACACATGCATAGTGCATGAATGCATGATACACAAAGCACATACACGTTTCTGAACTTGCCCGAAACAACCACTTTTCACAAAGTAAACATCTTATCACAACATTTATAAATTATCAATTTGAGTGTATAAATACCAAGTTTACCAACTATATCTCCAAATACCAACTCAGGAACACATACATAGTGCATGATACACAAAGCACATACGCGTTTCTGAAGTTGCCGCCTGCCGGAACCACCACTTTTCACAAAGTAAACATCTTATCACAGCATTTATAAATTGAAACAGCAAGCCTTGTGTCAGCATGATAGCATATGTATCTAAGAGCAAGTGTGTACAAAAGTGAAAACAGATGCCATAAAAATATTGGGACTAATACCTATTTTCAGTTCCCATGAATACTGTATAAAATATGCGTTTGGCAAACTCCTTGCTGTCAGTCGGGAATTTCCCATCAGTATACTGTCCGATTCTTATTGCATCCGCTTTGACCTTCTCATCTCCATCCTTAATTTCTGCAGAAGCATAACGAGAAGACACTTAACACACTCAAGTTTCAACTACCAAATCCAGCAAGCCATAAAGGAATGCAGCAAACAAGCATACGCCCTTTTCTCCCTTTACTCTAAATGACACTATGTTTCCATTTCCAATGGGATCGAAAAACACGCTACTTCGGTCCTAGATTATGATGAAATTTAGCAAATTGGCTGCACCTCTTTCCATTGTCAAGTAGCACTAAATGGACACAACTCTTGACACAAATCTATTTCTGGGTCATCCATGTGAACCCAATTCTTCGTTTGGATTTATGGGTCATCCGGAAATAGTCTCCCTTTGTTGACACAGGGAGTAAGGAAGCACACATCTAAATTCTAACCTTTACTAGCTAGCAATTTGTGGGATCCCTGAGGCACTTACTCAAAACAACATTATTCTCTCACGAAAAAATGCCATTATGCATAAAATCAGAAGAACTAGCTGCAACTAAACGTGCAAGCTAACGAGAATCAAGTTTACTTTCACCTTACCTTTGACAACAAGCTGGCACATCCAGCCGACAATAGCAGCAACTGAGGAGCTATCAGCACCACCTGAAAGGGGAAGCAGAAATCCAGAAGCTCCACTTCTTCTCAAGTAATCCCACAGCCAGCAAGCAGGCCCATTGGCTATCTCCTCCTCCGGTTCATGATATCTAATCTACAAGGCATCAATGTAACTCATTTAGGCTAAATGGGAGGAACATACATTGCATAAGTGAAACGTAAAATAAGAAAATCCTTCTCTTGATAGAAGTTAGCACTAAGAAGAACCAAAATTATCCCAGCAACACGGTAATTGCTCAATACTTCGTACAAAATTAGCTTATCCTAAAAATAGGTTTTACGCAAAGTAACTTGATTGCTCTTACATTAAAATGTATACACCTCTCCGCTTACTGTATAGATTGTCAGGCTGATTACTCCTCAATCATAATGGCAGCATATTTCATGCAGAACAGCTTATACTAGCAGATTTCTAATGTCGAGTAACAGTTCATTTCCAATATACGAGGAGAATGCAATCACTTCACAACAATGAATTCAATGATAAGATACATAATTAACGACCATGATTTCATAATTTGAGAAAATGTTTGGAAGTCATTTGTCATTTTGTCATATAACTAGCTATAGGGCTACCTTAAGCGGAGAGGAAAGAGGCTCTTTCAAGTGGAATGATCGGCATAACTCAACAGGCACTGAAACAAACGGTACTTTTGGTTTGCAGCTTGCTTGCTCTTGGAAACTGCTAATGGATCCTCGAAGACTGGCTACCTGGCCGAAAGAAATTGTGAACCAAATAAGGCAAAATGAAATTATGACCACTGTATACTGTAAAAGAGGGAAATCTCAATATCACTTACTATGTCAAGATCAACTTGAGCAACCACAACCTCGACATCTTTTAATGAAAATTGTGAACCTTGGGCAACCACATCTCCATTTACAACAACACAACAGCATCCATCTGACAACATCAAATCATCAATCATAGAGACTAAAATTTGACAGTTAATGATGTCATCAGTTTTAATCACAATCAAGCAGTCTTCCAAGCTCCAATAAGCAGATGAAAATATCAAAACCTGAAAACCAAAAATACAATTTACCATAATATAAGCGGCCACCATCGCAACCCTGATGATTACTATACATGTAGACTCCTCCACGAGTATGTGTAGCATCTATAAAAGCACGCATGCGAACATCAAGCTTTCTTAGTTGATGATGACTTCCACTGGCATTCATAAACACTTCAACACCAGTTAATGCGAGCTCGGCATGTGGAGGATCGGGAGTGAAGAGTTCTTCACAAACTTCAGCTGCAACCATTCTGGCAGAAATCAACTTCATAAATATTTATACAGTGCCAAGAGAGGGAAAAAACATCTAGAGACAACCATTTACAAAAGAGGAATATGTTGCTGATAGATGGCAATGATGTTCCATTGTTGTATAGGAAACAGAACAAAAAAAGATGTCATTAGTTCATTACCTACGGATGGAATGGATGTATGTTAGACATTCACTTTATATACTCGGCCTCTATACAAAAATGTATAATCGATACACTACAGGAGTTGTCTTAACAAATATTTCTAATCAGACTATCAAAGAGCAGTAATATGAGACATACGTATCCAAGAACTCCATAAATCCATAACCAAAAGGCACTTTCGTTTGGGATATGGCCTGGGCAACGTCAGGAGGTAGCTGAAACTGCACTATTTCGTACTTATTTTTCCAAGTGGTGAACCATCGAAGCTCTCTATAATTTCCATCATTAGCAAGCCACATTTTCGGTCGTATCATGATGATCTTTCTATCCATGCAAAGAACTTGGCAATTGTAACGCACTGAGTTACTAAGAATGGGCATTCCAAAGCTGCATAGTATCCCATTCGTCCAATCCCCCAACAAAAGTTCTTTCAAGCACTCCCATCTACAAATTCATCAACAGTAATCATATTAGTTATTTTCATTATTACTAAGAAATGGCTTAAGAAAATTAGAGGAACGTTATGGGACTTTATCCTTTATATAAACTAATGTAAATGTTTACAACATAAAAAGAACGAGTGTGATTTAACCTCCAATCATACTAATTGTTTCACAAGGCATGGTACTTGTTTGAGCAGTTGCACAAAAAATTTGAATCTACAATAATCCCAACTAGTTGTAAGATTTTTTGTTCTATTTGGACTTTGGAGCAAGCGATGTCGGTAATTTCGGGGACCAATGAGATTAGAAAATCCATATTTAAGAAAGTACATTGAGCACATGAATTGAAACTGAAACTATTATATGAAATACATAGAAATTAAAATAGTACACAAATAATCAAATGATCAACAAGCCTGCCTAAAGAATTACATCATTGCAGCTCAAATGTCATCATACACAGTCACTAAAGTAAAGCTACATGGTTTAAATATTTTCTAAAGCGAGCGAATTACACTAATTACATCACCTTCAATATGCCAACTAACTGATTTATTCATACACAACACATCACACACTTTCTCACAAGGTTAAGTTCACGCCAAAAACTCAAGTAAAATCTGATGAACTAAGACTTAATTTGTACCAAACCCGCCATCATCTTTATTCCTACCACCCTACATAAACTACTTTGCCAACCTATGTCCATTAGGTTTAAAGATTTGAGAGAATTCCTGATACTATTCAACTTTTAACTGTCCAAATTATTCAACCAGTCAATAACATTAAGTGAGCAAGCAAAAAGTAATCAGTTTCAATGAATAATGATCCCATTGTCAAACAAAAAAATAACAACTCCTGTGACCAGTGTTATCCTCAATCAATCAATGGAATCTCTGCAAATCTGCTTAGTGGTTAAAAACAAAGTAACTCATATACTATGATCCAAATTTATAACCCGCACCAGTTGTCATTTTCTTGGCTTTGAGACTCAGTACTTCACTAGGGATCAAACAGTTATCCTTGATCGCCAAAGGCTAAATTATGGCCAACCAAAAGTAAGAAATCAATATACCCACGAAAATAGTACTCCCTCTAGTCAATTCCTCGCGTTTTCCTTATTTAGGTGTCTCAAATCATTTCTGTACGCTTTTGTTTTAAGTATGTCCACGTTGTTTTTTCTCCTTTTCTATTTCTAAAAGCTTATTTAACACAGTGTTAATGTGTTATGGAAAGCACGAGTCTTTCATACATTTTACCTTCATTAGTTACTACCCGCCCTTCATTTTTCCGCAAACAAGGGTATAAAGTACAAATGTAAGTTCAATACTTACAACTTTACAAATGAGGAAATGAATATAAACAAATAGAACAACACAACAAAGAAAGAATAATGTAAAAATATGAAGCAGTAATAAAAACGCAAATCACATTAAACCGGTATTCATGAACTTCAATTAGAACAAAAATTGAAGAGAAATGGAAATATAAGGTGAAGGGAGTTAGATAAATACGCGTGATTGATAGTATCAAGTTCCAAGAAATGATCTTCACAGCCATATCCAGTGATTTCAAGCTCAGGGCCAAGACGAATAGAGGCACCGGCAGCTTTAGCCAACGAAATGGATTCCTTGATGTTATTGAGGTTAGCATCAAAGTCCATTGCCCATTGATTCAAGTTACAAGTTGCTACCTTTAACAACCTCATCTTCCCCTTTGGTTTTCGCCTACTCCAATTCCTTACTCGCTTATTTAGTTAAATCCCGCAATTAAGCATTTGCTGAAACCGTCAATCAGACGAATGTTAAATGCAAATAATAATACGGCCACCCACCCACCCAGCTTCGTATTCGAATTACGGGTAATCAAGTAACAAAAATACAGGATTATATAAACCTATAGAGTAGTATCCACTTATACTTGCTTATTTGGAGAACAATCAAGCATGCAGATGACAACAATTGACCGGGACGGATGGAGTATTTATACAACATGGCATGGCAATGTAACTAAGTATGCATAAATGGAATTACCAATTAACAGTAATTAATAAAAAAGATGAGTAGCAATTACTTAAAACTAGTTGTCAAAATCTGGGAAAACCTGAATATGGGTGATCGGTATCGCCGTAGATGTTGGAAGGCGAGAGATGATAGTTAGCGGGGCTTAAATGGCCTGATAACTGGTTGCGAGGGTGATGAAGGAATGAAGGATGCTGCGACTGATAACGGATTCACGATGCTCGAGTATGTGGCCTCCTTGCTTTGGCCTTTACGAAAGAGTTGAGTAACTCTTTTTTTTATTCGGTCAATCTTTTATATGGAGTTTACTTTCTAAATACTTATACACTAGGCTAAATTTCATGTCCGGCCGTTGGCCGGATAATATCAAAAATATTTCTGAATATTTATCTTGAGATCGTTACAGCTAAGGTTTGGTTCGCGCGTGGGTATGGGTTTGGAATCAGGAATCATACCCGGGTGGCATTGTTGTTAAACTCCCGATCCGGATCGTAGGATCTTACGATCCTACGATCCAAAAAGTGGTGACCGATCCCGATC
>JAYMSF010000974.1:0-13238 GCA_036897335.1 Silene vulgaris | reverse complement strand
TATTAAAGGTTCATATTGGTGAACATCACAATGTTTAAAGGCGTGTCTCCGTTATATACTATTGAATAACAAATCTTTTATGGTAAAAGTACTAATAATTCATCATGATCAACTACACTAACCATGATTTTTTTTCCATCAATGATTCAACATAGTTAGACTTTTTTTATTAACTCAAAAATATATTTTTATAGATAATCTTAATTGGAGGCCCGTGCATCGCACGGGCTTTCCAACTAGTTACAAATTAAAGGCGAAGAAAATAGCGAATGGGAGGGAGTATATAATTTGATAAAAAGATTTTATTTTAATGAAATGATTCCTAAGTGAATAAAATCTCATTTGTTTCCATTTTTAGTTAGTGTACTTTGAAGGAAAAAAATTTCATGTTTCTTATTCAGGGGAGATCATAAATTTCAATCTATGACATTTGCGTTGCTTATGTTCTCGAACACTTGACATCTATTTAATAGTTTTGTATATTACACATATATACTAAAAATTTCGAAAACTAATCACTTAAGAAAATCAACTAAAACTTTATATCCATAATTACGGGATTTGCCAAAATTGAAGCTGATGACATTATTGTGTGAAGTTATTTTTTTGAAGTCATTGTCTTATTTGTTCTAAGAAGTATATTTTTTTATTTTTTTTTCATTTTACGTCAATTGAAAATACGTACTATATTATTAAGATTTAAGAAGTCATGATAAGTACGCTAATTTAAATAAGTATTGGAATACTTTGAGATATCACGAATATTAGTCACAAAAGTTTGAATTAATTGCTCGTTAAGTTTATTTTTTAGTGAAACACACAGTCAGAAGTTTTTTAAAAATCGGTTAGAAGTTTTAAAATAGGCTAAGGGGGTTGTTTGGTTACTCTCTTAAATCATGGGAAGTAGAACTTCCCATGAATTGGTTAACTGTGATGTTGTTTGGTTGCCTATTTCATAGAAATTAGAACTTCCCAATGAACTTTAATTCCTCTATACCGGAAAAAGTGACTCACCAAGCCCCCCTTTGGAAAAGTGCAACTTCCCACATGATGAATTACAAATTCACATGTATTTAAGTTCCTAGGAACTTCAACTTTCCATGGTGAACCAAAGAAGTCCTAACATAAATCTCTCGATAGATATAATGGAAGTGAAAACACATATTATACCGAACTTGACTCGGCCGATGATTATAACTAGTTGGTTTGTTAAAACAGTTACATCCATTTTAAGTATAAAAAGGGAAATATTACTCCCTCCAATCCACACCAAACTCCTCAGTTACTATAAATGGACCATCCACACCAAACTCCCCATTTCCCTTTTTAGTAAAAAGCTTGACCAAATGGTCCTTATTACTACCATCTATTTACACATTTGCCATCAACTTTAACCCTCAAATCCACATCAAACTCCCCACTTACTTATATTCACTACCCATTTTACCCTTACCTTTTCTTTCTTTCTTAAAACATGTGAAAAGGTATGTGGGGAGTTTGGTGTGAATTGGAGGGAGTACTTATTATGAGGCTGTTATAGGTCGATCAACATAACACAAGACCAAATGCAAACTTAATATAGATAGTCAGAGTATTCATTGATATCTAAATAAGCTAGCAAGTTATACTTCAATAACACCACAATGGACGTTCCAGCCTAAGAAAATAATTACTCCGTAAAATGTAAACCTCGAGACAAGAGGATATTGACCAATCTAGCACTTCCTTTTACTGGAAAACGGTAATACAATTGTAATGAAAAAAGAAAATTGTAAATATGGCTAACTCAATAAATGAGGTAACTAATGGTTAAAATATTAATCCAAGAGTGTAAACTACATGGACTAGAAGTAGAACTATCTTTGTCAAGAAAATATGTTGTCAATGATCTAAGAGGACGTCGTACCTAAGAAAACGTCCTATAAGAAGGCAACATAACATTTCTCTTCGAGCAATCACAACCTTAAATCATGGTTCACAAAATGAGAAAACAATTTGACCCTAATCCATTTACATAAATCATAAATGTATGACTTACTGATGAGATTTTGACAGATGACAATTCCAGCATGCTCGTGAATGATAAATTGAAAATTCAAATCGATTTTCCTTTACGATTATGAAGTCTTCAAAACCTTCTGCAGGGAAAAGGCGCAATAATTTAAAACTATAATCTAATATACAAACGCAAATACTTGTGTAAGCCGGTTTACACAAATTTATCGCAAAACGGAATCTTTTAGTAACCACTTTCACCCACTGATATGGTTGTGGATCCGTTTACAACTATATTAATGTAAAACTGTCTTACATAAAACTAACTCAAAATGCTGCTCCATACGGTATATTTCATTTATGAGTAGAATATTTTCCATCATTTAATACAGGGAAAATGACTCCTAGAAGTTACAAAGGATCTCCATCTACTCCCTGTATAGGGGTATGTAGGGGTCGGAACAAGAGGAGAATACTCTGACATGTCTACATATGCTTTCATATTTGTTTAATGTAAAGCTAATTAAGTGCTAACTGGCGAGTTCCACTAAAAGGGATTTTAACTGTTTAACAAAATCTAAGAGAAAATCGAGATTTAGAGATACAACTTATGAAGATGCATGCTTCAAGTACTTCCACTATACTTGTTTATTTGGCTGTTGCCAATTATGATAAGATAACCTCTTTTTATAAACAAATAAATGTAAAATAATACTAAAGTCTGGAATCATTCAGAGACCTAATGAGTTACGAGTACGAACTAGAACGTAGGACAAGTAGCCAGGAATATAATAGCAAACCTCTGTATTTTCGGAGTACGCCTGTATAGTGGAGATCCAGCAGTGTACAAAAACCCTTAAGATACTGAATAATGTTTGTAGTAAGTAGTCAAGATCCTGAAAATGAAACAATATACCAAATTAGGGAAGAGATTTATGCCTTTGCCATGGTAATCAACTCAATACGGACTAAAAAAACTACTCGTAATTCGTACATACATAGTAAATTATAAAAGGAGGTACTGTCGGTAAATACATTTACTATAGTACTACACAGTACACACACCTTGTCACAGTAGCAGTAAAAAAAAGTTAGATGAACCAATGTATTCGTTTTCACCTCTACAAACAGCAATCAAGGCTTGATGTATCTATGCTAATACACAGTAAGCAAGGGCACATCAGTATTCATTTAGAGTTACTCCGTATTAGACAACGCATTCAATTATAGCACTGAGTAGTATGTGTCGACATATCATTAAGAAGCCAATGAAGGCAAAGCATATCACTTAATCTCCAAGGAAGTACATCAAAAGAAGAAAGTCTTTTGTATGATAAAAAAGCTACAAGACGTCACAATCACAAGTATCAGAAAACTCAGATTCGAGTTGTAGAAGGTAGTCATGACCAGAGTTCAATACCAATGTATGCAAACACTTTCTATTTGTCCAAAACTACTTCATAAGCGTCAGCAAACTTGGGTGTAAAGCCGATTTCATTTTATCCAAAACTCCCTATCGGTTTATCATACCATAGAGGTGCTAAGAATAATACCGCTATCTTTCTGTTTATGAGAGCAACCAAAGCACTAAGACAAAGGGGGATCCAAGAGGGTACCACCCAAACACCAGGAAAAGAGATCACTAGTTGGTGAAAGGTCTACAACATCAAATTGGCCAAGAATAACAGTTACTAAGTGTTAGAAGTACACCAAAATAATATGAAATCAGCCTGTTTAAGGGCAAAATAATAATTGTGGGGGACACCCAATAAAAGTGGGTGCCTCCTCAAAACTTACAAAAGGAACAGACCCCAAGTAACATGGGACAACCTAGCTGTGGCTGATTGTCTGATCTGTAGTACAAGGTTTCAATTGTCTCCCCATCACCACATCATCCCCTACTTGTTACTGGTTAGCTTCCAAAACCAAAAGATAATTATCCACATGGACTTCAGTCATGAAGATATCAAGAAACAAAACTTCTATTACATCAAAATGGATCATTGAACTTCTATTTTATCTAAATGGATTATTGAATTATCGACACTTATTGTATCATGAATGATAAAACAACTCCAAGTCCATTATTCTCGACTAATTTTTATTGCCAGACACTTGAGAAAAATCTCTTTATATGTACAATATAAGGGTAATAGACGAGAGTCTTAAAGGTATTGTTATTATTAGTAGAGAACTCGTGTTACAACAAACTTATGTCTCACCAAGTGCGTTGAGTTTTTCTCCAACTTGTATCTTTTTACAATTGATGGGGTCCAACCAACCAATGAAAGGAAGATGATCTAGAGATTGAAAAAGAAAAGCAATTTTGTACACAATTTATTTTCTCCTTTTCATTCTATTTTAATTTAATTGGTTTCTGGCATGGTAAATGGGGCACATTCATATTCCATAAGAATAAAATATAATATAAATATGACAAGTAGTTGATTAAACATAGCCCATAGGCTCTCCTTAGACTAGATATATAGGAATAACGTGAAGTGTCCCATAGAATAAACTCTTAGGAGTGAATAAATAAGACCCTTTGCTCATAGATCCACATAAACAGAACTACACACAAAATACAGTCTTATTGTATACTTCTGTTTATACCAGAAGTGGCTTTTTTTTGCTCTAGTTCATAAATATCCAGCATAAGCTAGAAGAGCAATATAAATTCTTTCTGTATATAAATGGAACAAACAGACATAGAACCATGTCATTCAGGCACATCAAGCATGACCTCGGCTGCAGCGGTGGTGGCGCATAAAGTTGCTCCTCCGTGCCTGTACAGGCCGCAGTGGCAGATACATGGGAAGCAAGCAAATGAAGAAGAACAAGATGACAATGAACAAGAGACGGTCTCACAGACGCAAATCCCATTAGATTTAATCAACACGGAGCTCAATCTTATTGATTGTATTAACGTGGGTTCATCTGATCAGAGTTCATCAGAAACCCCACAAGCATCCGAAAGTGAGCCAAGGGTTTTCTCATGCAACTACTGTCAGAGAAAATTCTACAGTTCACAGGCTCTAGGCGGACATCAAAACGCTCACAAGCGAGAGCGGACAATAGCAAAGCGAAACCAGAGGATTGGAGCCACCATAGCAGCCACTGCAGCCGCTTTTGGCCACCCTTACTTGCACCACCACCAACAACAACAGCAACACCAGAATTATTCAAACATTGCTTCATTACCTCTACATGGTTCTCCTAATAGATCTCTTGGAATTCAGGTACACTCAATGATCCATAAACCTCCTTACATGACAATGTCTTCTACTGGGTCCGGAAATTTGTATGGACATAATGGGTGGTTAAGGTTGCCTATTGAACAACAACCAGCAGTTGGAAAGCTTGTAGGAGACACTGCCTCAAGAGGCGGAGCTTCTGGTAGATTCGGCTTAGTTGATGAAGGGCTCACTGGTGGTTGGTGGAGCGGCGACACTTTGGAGAAAAGTAATCAGGAAGACTCCACAAAGCTTGATCTTTCTCTCAAGCTCTGAGTACATATATTTAGGAAGAACCTTTCTTTTTTTTCTTCTTTTCTAAACGTAGGGGTTGCTATATTATGCTTGAAAGTTTGTTTAGATTCTCCCTTTTCTTTTCTGGGATGGATTTTATGTAAATTTGCTGACCAAATTAGCTAAAAAGGTTTTTCTTTCCTCCAAAAAGCACTTCATCTGACATTTATAGTGATACTAGGTAGAATTTATGGTATATTGTTCTCATGTCCCAGTATCCACAACCTTTTCTCCAGCAGGTAACAAAATTTAGACTTTCGGTTACTTCATGTTCAAAATCCCTTAGTTTAAATTCATTCAATACAATGCGGGGGAGGTAAGGAGGTCATTTCCTTATGCTAAGAAACCGTCTTTCCAAACTATAAGCAGGTGCTTGAACTGGGGTAAATCATCACTCTAGTTTGGATGGGCGATTAAAAAGAAATATAGGTAAGGGCAGTATAGATATTATTTTCTTTGTTTGATTTGTAAACTGGATAGAGTGAGATGGAAGGGTTGGACAAATCCATCTTACCTTCAACAAATATAAGACAAATTAAATTTCCTCCAATATAACGAAGATTTAGGGCTTACTTGGGATGAAAATGATAGTTGTAGCGGGAATAGTCTCAAAACAAGAAAATAGAGGAAGGCGGCCGATAGTGTAATAGGGTGGAAAGAGAAGGAGACGGGGAACTATTACTCTCATATGGGATAATGCATTGGGTGATGGGTAATTATTACACCAAATCATTTCCTTCCCTTCCTCATTTCCACCCTCCACTACCACTGGTTAACACCACTTTCCTCCATTTTACTCTTATTTTAAGTTTCGTTATCTTGGTAACTATTACTCTCATCCAAAGTTCGAACTGGCTTTTTGAAAGAAAACATCATTGCTCCTACTGCCTACTACCCCCCTCCTCCCTTCCTCTCTCTCCCCGCCATCTCCTTCCCTTTTCGAGTTGTATTGGCTCACTTGGATTGGGAGTTATTGTTATGAGGATAATAGAACTCAAAACCACGGAGAAAAAAAAAAATACTCGTATGATGAAGGGAATGCAAGGGGGCGTGAAGGGAGGATTAAGAGGCAGCAAAGGAATTATTACTTCCTATGAGACTATGAGAGTAATATTTTGTTCTAGAGGAGAGGTGGGTAACTATTACCCTAATAGCTTATTGTCATCTTCCTTCTCATCACTGTCTTTTACTTTCCTTTGTAATTTGCCTCCACTACTCCCAGTCCACACAAGCCTGGCAAGATGACAGAGGTAAAAAAAAACAAAGGTGAGGGTAGTGAGCAGCTATTACACCCATTTTTACAGATAATATAGTCCTAGTGTGAGGTAATTATTGACCTCTCGACACCATTTCCAGTTTTCGGTAGCCACTACTTTTATTTGTATTTTGCGCCATTGCCACTTATATAAGTACCCTCAATCAAAACAAGTTCAAGAAGCATTCGAGCCCTACTGCTTGCATTCATGATTTTAAGGTAAACAGTGTCCACCGGTGTTGGTGGAAGTGATTTGTACCCTCTGATGATAATTGTTTTAAGCATATCAAATGAGAGTATGAATCTCAATGCACTGACTCATAACAACAACAACATCAGAGCCTTAATCCCAAAATGATTTTGGGTCGGCTGACATGAATCATCCTTTGGAACCGTCCATGGGTGAACGCACACCTCAAAATGCGAAAATATAGGAAGGACCGACTCAAGCGCAAAAATTAGCTCCTTACATTACAGCATTCTGCGAGTACCACAAGAAGCTTCAACATATCCTTTATCCAAATTATATTGCCATATTTTCTTTTCAGTCCATTTTTCTAAATTAATTATCCTCTTATTAATAAGTAACTCTGATAAATAAACATGGTGATCATCCCATATTTCTCCTAGTTAAGTAAGCACTAAAATTCCATCTTAGTTGTATTATGCATATTTTCTCTTAGTAAAAGATTTCATTTCATAATTTTTTTTTTCCTGAATCCTAACTTCAGTCAAAGAAGACAATATAATTAAGATCGAGGAGTATGATGGATTCTCGACAGCATCAGATAGTTCGTCAGAAAATTCATAGTTGAAATATAAAGGAGCATAAAAAAGATACAGATAACTGTACTATAAGAATCTAGTCTATCTTGATTTATATAGCACAAAGACAGACACATATAAGCATGTGATGTGCCACAAACACTAAGCAAAGTGGCCCAATAAACTTAAGAACGTACCAAAAGTAGAATGGTAGGAACAAGCAACATCACAGTCAACAAACTAGATGCCTCGTTTATAATGCTACTAATGACACAATGACGAGGAAAGTAGGAGACACCTAATCAAACAAGAACTAAATTTGGCTATTGAGTAATATCTCTACAAGTTGAAATGACCAAGACAGGCAAAAGGGAGGGAGGATTGTCATAAAATTCACATGGACAGTCAGCTGGTGTACCATATTAAACAGACTACATGCTACTGCTTCTATTCATTCTGTACATCAGGTCCTACTGAATTCTGAGTGATACACGTTTTAACAATGTTACTCTCACTCGGTATGTGACTCTAGGCCTCCAGGGTTTCACTTGGAATCTTGGAGATGTCGTGGCAATTTGTCCTGATTTTGGTTCAAAATAACTTAATAAGCTATGTTACTTTGACACTTCATATGTGCTCACGTACTTGTATAAGACACTCGACCCTTAAACATTGGCCTGACCCTCCCACACTTCAATTTGGACCAGAAACTTATCAACTTTTCATAAAATAATTGAGTCCAACACTTGGGTATGCACCCATGTCCACCTTTCAAACCGAGTCGGAGTATCGTAGAAGATAAGTGATAATAAAATTTCATCTTATCCGAATGGAATTTCCTATATTTAAAGGATCTTTAAAAATAGTGAGCTTTAGCTGTTAGTCCGTTGCACCCAATATCTACGGATACAACGGATAATTGACTGGCTTGACCGATACAACTGACCTTAATCCAAAACATCACCAATACGGTAGATGAAATAATGCAAGATAGTTGCACCATTTTACCTTGCCGCATTATAGTCTGTTATTGACTTTGCAACTGGTATCGCCGCAATTAAATGACAAGCCATTCCCCTAATGCCTTCACCCGTACACTATATCATCCTCTTCATGGTTAAAAATCCCAGCGACTATGCATAGCATCACCCGAGATGTATCGGTATGAAAAGAAGCCGAACGAGATATCTCGATACGACGATACGTCAAAGCCAAATTGAAAAGGTCAAAGAGCGGAGTAGGCCGAGTTATATAGCAAATCAACCTAATCCATTAGATATGGCCCGTGAACAGCCAGATATGTTTCTTCCACCAAGATTTTTTTTTCTTTTCAATAAAACCACTTTTTGTGGCCAAATTAATTTTTTATACAGTGACAATTTTGGGCAAAAATAGTTAATTTAGTCGCTAACATTACACGAAACCGATAATAAAGGACAAAATGGACCTCTAGCAAAATAAAAGACTATTATGCACCGTAAAATGGCTCAATCATAATAGTGAAGCCAAAGAAAAATTAGTCATGACTCAGCCAAAGAAAAGAATATTATGCACAGTAACATGTTCGTACCACATCAGTAACATATGCTCGGAACTCCGGAGCAGATACATTGGGATATAAAAGAAGACCCGGCAGAACTTAAGTCTTAAACTAGACCTCTAGCAATTGAAAGAGATTAGCACCAATGACAACAGAAAATCCTCAAGCGAGCTTCTCAGCTAATCTATGTTGCTTAGAGTCATTTAAAACTGTCTAACATAGTTGACCCGACTAGTTAAAGAGAAATTTTCATGTTTTATTGCTTCAAGTGTCACCCTTGTCTGAGTGCTAAGTGTCCAATACTCCAATCAAGTGTCTAATAAAAGTATGCGAGATAATATGAGAAGTCGAAGTAACATAACAGATAGAATTCATGGTTTAACATTTTAGTTTTGCCTAACTCAACCATTCTCAAACAATACAGAGACCAGACCATTGAGCATAAGGAAGCAAATGTTATACTCCGTATAAGAATATAAGATTACAGACATGGATATTAACCATCAAGATGACAATGAATATTATAGCAATCAAGAAAGCAATACCTTAGAATCTTAGAATAGGCCCCTGTGAGCATTAAGTGATGATCCCTTACGAAACAGTGCCCAATCCATCAGATCCCTCTCTCTCGTAAACGTCAACCAGCAAGGCGATGCAAAGACAAATATTTTGGCCCTTTTGAATCAGAAACTTATCCATCAAGCATTGTAGCCTCAGTTTAGAACTTTGATATCTTCCATCTCTCCAAATATCCTTCCGCGCTTCACAAACTACTCACCAAGGGGCTCTCATATGGAAAGGGAATTAGAACTTAGGAGTGGCTGCAGATTCAAAATTCAAATGTAGAAATCATACGGTAGTTAGAAGCTGAAAATTGCCTGAGTTGCAGATGTTTAATCTACGTAAAGAGATAAACAAAGTACTACCATTGGCCATTTAAAATTCTTGTTAAAACACTAGTCCAAACTTTGTTTGCTTTTTATTCGACAATTTTTAGTTAGAATTTCTTTTCTCTTTCTCCTCTGCTAAACATAGTGATTGAATAAAAAGCCAATGATCAACCAAAACTAATTACCTACTTTGTTCATTAAGGAAACAAAAGGCACTTCTCAGTTCTTAATTAAGTGCAGAATACAGCATAAATCAAATTCAGAAGGCAAAATATACGCTGAACTATAGTATACTGCATGAGTAAGGCGAAAGGTAAAATAGCTATAAGATCTAAACCAAACTGCAAATACTTTGCTACACGGGACTAACATAAGACCGTATAGCCCTATGAAAACCACTCACAGTCACAGTGAATCACCTATAATTCCTTACATTTGCAATCAATAAAAACTAAAACGAAGATGCTTTAAGTAATCGCCACTGTCATTCCAGAGGATCATGATGAAACAAGGACTCAATAATCTCGAGGAATGGCAGTAACCTAGAGAGTAAACATTAGCTACTAACTAGTGTAACATTTTTACATCTAGAGATCTAGATTTCAGGTGTTTTAAGCCAAACAATTCCTGCTCAAGTTGAAATAGGGTTCAAATGAAACATGTTCGTGCCACATCAGTAGCATATTCTTGGAACTACAGAGCTGATACATTGGGATATAAAAGAGGACGCAGCATTAACTTAAACTGAACCTCTAGCAAAGTAGCACCAAATTTGACATTGCTACTGAAAATTAGTAAGACAATAAGTGAAAGAGATTAGTACCAATGACCCTCAGCTAATCTATGTTGCGTAAAGTCGTTTAAAAGTATCTAACATAGTTTGACTCGACTAGTTAATGAGAAATTCTCATGTTCTATTGCTTCAAGTGTCGCCCTTGTCTGACTGCCAAGTGTCGAACAGAAGTATGCAAGATAATATGAGAAGTTGAAGTAACATGGCAGATAATAGATAATTCATAATTTACCATATTAGTTTTGCCTAAATCTCAACCATTCTCAAACAATACCGAGACCAGACCATTGAGCATAAGGATGCAAATGTTACAAAAGAACATAAGATTACAGACATGGAATTTAACCATCAAGATGACAAAATATTATAGACAATAAAGAAAGCAATACCTTAGAATCTTAGAATAGGTCCCCTGCGAGCATTAGGTGACAATCCCTTTCTAAACAGTGCCCAAACTATCAGATCCCTCTTGCTCGTAAACGTCAACCAGCAAGGCGAAGCGGAGATGTTTTGGTCCATTTAATCAGACACTCATCCATCAAACAATGTAGCCTCAGTTTAGAATTTTGATATGTTCCTTCTCTCCAAATATCATTCCGGGTAGTCACCAAGGGGGCCTTCAACACGAAAACAATTGAAACTTAGGAGTAGCTCCATACTGAAATTTCAAATATAGCAAACTAGAAATCCGACATACGGTAATTAGAAGCTGAAACTGCCTAAGTTGCAGATTTTTAATCTATGTACAGAGATGAGCAAAGTACTACCATTGGCCATCTAAAATCCTTGTTAAAATACTAATCCAAACTTTGTTTGCTTTTTCCTTGACGACTTTTAGTTAAAATTTCTTTTTTCTTTCTCCTCTACTAACCATAGTGATTGAATAGCAAGCCGATGATCAACCAAAACTAATCACCTACTTTGTTCATTAAGGAAACGAAAGGCACTTCTTAGTTCTTAATTAAGTGCAGAATACAACACAAATCAATTCAGAAATGCAAGATAAACACTGAACTATAGTATACTGCAAATACTTTGCCACGGGACTAATGTAAGACCGTATAGACCGACCACTCACTACGAATCACCTATAATTCTTTACACTAAAATGAAGGATGCTTTAAGTAGTCACTACTGTCATTCCAGAGGATCATACTGAAACAACTTAATCAACTGACTTCTTCAATTCAACATTACACCGGCTTCATCGACACAGTGCCTCAAAGGATCCAAACTACAAAAGGTATGTGGTCGGATGTACGCAACCGTACCCTAGGGTTGAAAACAAATTGTTTCAGCAATTAATCATATTCAACTAAATAGTAATTACACCCTAACAACAATTCCTGCAGTTTTTTGTAAGAAAATCGATCCGATAAGGCGAGTCCGTCTACTAGACTCCTAGTTCCACCACTGCATGCGTCAAATATCTACGGAGTACATGAAGTTTAATTAAGGTCAATTACGAAGCTTTTTAGGGTAAAATTGAAATTGACAGTCACGGTAAATTACAAATTCAACATCATTAACTAATTTACAATGCAGATTTTCAAGTTTTTATATTCTATAATTAACAACAATTCAAATTAAAAACAGCAAATTGAAATTATGATGATGACGAAAAAGGAAACCTGATAATTGATCGGATTTCGGCGCGAAAGAAAACTCGAATTGTCGGAATCAAGCAGAAAAGAGATGGACGGAAATCAAAGATGATGTCGCAGAAAAGATGAAATGAAAGACGCGGGAGTTTTGGGGATTGAGTGAGGAGGGAAGCCGTGGAAGTTTCTGTTTTGGGAGGTTCAAGGAGGGTTTTAGGATTTCCACTTTTCGAGGCCTTGGTTCACTTAGTCGGTCGGGTCAGATTAATTTGGGTACGGATTTAAAATAATTGGAGTTGTATTGGATTATTTTAGGTTTGACTCATTTTCTAGTTGGTTATTTTCAAGTTATTTGGGGAGGAATTGGAGTTGTGGGAGGAGGATAAGGCAGATGGGCGTGAGAGTGGGGGGATTGGATTGAGGCGAGGTGGAGGGAGTCAGGGGTGTAGTGATCATGGTAGGGTGTTGGGCTTTGTGGGAATATCGGAACAAGGTTGTCTTTGAATTGAGGGAGGTTGATCCTTGGCCTATGATTTGGCGGGTTCGGGATGCGATTGAAGAGATGAAGAGTGGTGGGTATGTGAGGGAGAAGGGGACAACACGAGTGCAGTGTGGTGATGAGGAGGAGGCGGAAGGCAGTGTTGGAGTATGTATCCTCAATATCTTTAAATTACAAACCCTACACCAAATGTAAACTATTGATAATAATAATAAGGGTAAATTGATAACTTATACCTCCTATAACTCAGTTTTTCAAATCTTATACCTAAGATAATTTTCTTTCAAAACTTATACCGAAATTCTTCATTTCTTTTATACTCAATACCGAATCTCAAAAACAGACTTGAATTGACGGTTGTGCCCTTATTATT
>JAYMSF010000973.1:0-13238 GCA_036897335.1 Silene vulgaris | reverse complement strand
TTAAAATATAATCTTATACTTAAATTCTAACCTTTCAATTAAACTCAAAATTTCAGTTTTTTTATGTTCCATATCAAAATACAACTGGGTGAAATATAAATATTATTGAGGTGTTGATTTAAAATGTAAAAATAATATCCTGAAAAATAAAAACTCTATAAATACCGCGCATGAATGCGCGGGATCTGTACTAGTAATTATTAGTGAAAACAGTGTACCGACTACCGAGTCTACCGACGATCTCATTATCAAATATCAATATGACCAATTTTTTTATAAATATGAACCGTAAACATAAAACCGTCTCATTCTATAATCCATGAAATCTGTTCAACGAAATGAATGGTGTGCTGTACAGCTGACATAAATTGAATGCAATTTTTTAAGCCAGCATTCCAGAAATGATTATTGGATGTATACAAATTACAGTACATAGTTGAAGAATTTGCATCTTTCTGAAAATTATGATCATACACAAAAAAAAGTTGAGAAAGTCAATGTTTTTTGGCATATATCCATATTAAAAATTCAATTTTTTTTATTCTTAAAGGTATCCACCAATCTTTCTCTCTCTTCAATAAACCTGAAAACCTTGAACTTTCAGCTAAACCCAGAAAAAATTAAAGAAAAAATCCCTTGTTATCAAAGAATTTTCTTATTTTCAGTTAAAGAAGCAAACTTTCTGATCAAATTCAGTTTAAAGTTGTAATATTTCATTGAATTTCTGTTAGATTACCTGGGATTTTGTGAATTGGTGGGTAAGTTTCTGGAATTACTCTTGTGTGATGTTAATTTGTTAGTTATTTCAGCTGCAGTAATTATTGTGTAAGAGGTAAGACGGTCTTACACTGTGAGACGGTTCTTCTATATATAGAAACACTTTTTTATTGATATTAATAGACGAGTTTTTAACCAATAAAAGGACCATCTCACCTAATTCTATGTATTTGTGTAGGTGGGTTTGTTAAATTGTTAGGAAAGGTGGATGTTGAATATCAAGAGATAGAAGGTGAAGGTGGAGCACAAAATATTATTATATGGATAGTCTATGCTGTTTCAATTCGGGTTCTCAGGTATGAGCTGCTTGGTATCTTTACTTCTAGTATAAGTAGTAGTAATACTATTTGCTGAATTTCTTTGATGCTTTTGATTGCTGTATAGCCTGTGTTTTTAAGATCATTGATGCAATAGTTGGTGGTTGTATGATGTAAGTGCTAAGCAGTTGGTGACTTTTTTCGGCGTGGATTGGACCGTGTTTGATGAATTCTGGTTAGGGGTTTTCTTGAGGGTTTGGGGAATTTGGGGGTAGAAGTGTAGAACCATTACAAAGGAAATGGAATCTCATATGCTGAGAAACAGTGCTGGCAGTCATCGTAGTTTTCCTCGTCTCAAATTTTTAACTACGTGCTTTCCTCAGAATCATCTTTATTGCAAGCTGGTAATTGTTCGCTACACTTGGTAGAGGGCCTAGAAAAAGAAGGTTGGCAGCTTCAAGGTCAGGAATTTCAGGATACAACCAGAGTGATGAGGTGTAGACAGTAGACACTGTGAGGGCTTAACAAGGCAGGAATTGTTCAAATGGGTGAATAATGGATTCGTTGAGCTGTTGAAAGAGATGTGGGGTGTTAATGTTATCACTTTGCCATAGTGCGTGAGGGGAATTGTCTGCGTGACTGTGTTTTCGGGAAGGGGGCTGTTACTAATTGATAGGTTGTACCTGGGAACGGGGGCGCTGTTTGATTTTCGGAGGCCTGTTTGATTTAAGTGTGAAAAACCTTTCTTTTTATATGTAATAAGGGCTTTCTGCAATTATTGTGGTATGAAACAGTCGTTAATTTTGAACACCACTTCTGCTGTTATGTCTAGAACATGCTTGTAGTAAAAAGCTCTTGTTTTGATGTAGATTGGAGGACGGTCCTCTGGTGGTTCTGGGAAGGGAAGAAGTCACCAAGGTCCTGCAAAGTATGGATTTAATTTAGTGAAAGGAAAGGCAAATCATCCCATGGAGGATTATCATGTCGCTAAATTTGTTTATGTCCACGGACATGAGCTTGGCCTCTTTGCTATCTATGACGGCCATCTGGGTGATACTGTGCCAGGTTATCTACAAAAGCATTTGTTTGCCAATATTCTGAAAGAGGTGGGTTCTTAGTTAGAAGTTTGTATATTTGTTTTTACTCCTTTTCATTTATTTTAGAAGTCGCTCCTTGTACTATACAGATTTCTCTGCTCTTACTCATCCCCATGTATGCCTAATTCTAATTCTTGGTTATGATGGAATAAAGTAAATGGCTTGATAAATGGATGCCCTTCTTTCTAATGTAAAGTAGCCATTATTTGATGCAATTCTTGACACAATTTTCTGTATGAATGATCCGAAAATTGCCTCTTTACGTTGTTAACACAGAGGTAAGACTACGTACATCCAACCCCCTTACCCGCCATATGCAGGACCCCTCAATGCGCTGGGATAATATTTTTTGTTGATTCACGTTACGCTGTACCTTCATCTTTATTGAAATATCTCTAGCCTTATTATGCCTTGTTCTTGCAGGAAGATTTCTGGTCTGATCCAAACAGGTCCATCTTGAAAGCATACGAGAGCACGGATCAAGCTATTCTTAACCATAATCCTGACTTGGGAAGAGGTCGTTCAACTGCAGTTACTGCTATTCTTGTGGATGGGCAAAAGTTATGGGTTGCCAATGTGGGAGATTCGCGAGCAGTCCTTTCTAGAA
Organism: Silene vulgaris; assembly: GCA_036897335.1. Classification (NCBI taxonomy): domain Eukaryota; kingdom Viridiplantae; phylum Streptophyta; class Magnoliopsida; order Caryophyllales; family Caryophyllaceae; genus Silene; species Silene vulgaris. The sequence continues at coordinate 10,500 of JAYMSF010000973.1, read as the reverse complement.
AAGGTCAAGCAGCACAGATGTCTACTGACCATGAGCCTAAAACAGAACGGAGTAGCATTGAGGACAAAGGTGGCTTTGTTTCAAATTTGCCAGGTACTTTGGCTTTGCCATTCAAATATGAATTGTTCTAGGCATTTATCAGGTAATAGCTTGAGCTGCCTGTTCAGGATTGCTGGAATTTCATGCTATCGTTAGGCCTTACCCCTCTATTATCGACTTATGGTGTTCTTTTGTATTGTGACAATGCCGGAAGATCCCTAGAGACCTAGAATTCGATGGCAGTTGAGGTGACAACCAATGTCTAATGGCAATGCTGTGACCTGCAAACTTTATTTCAGATTCTTTCTATAGTCCGCAACTCTATTTAGCATTATGGCTTCTTCGTAAAAAGTATAGGAAAGGGGTCAAGATAAGAAACCTGATTTTTCATTTCTTTTCTTTATCTTGGTTGGAGATGGTAGGGATGAAACCGTAGATATTGAACCCTTTTCCATTTTTGCTTCAAGTTGTGTTAATATAGGTCTGTCTTGATATGAAAGCTGTACTTCAGACTCCGTTTTCACTGAAATAGAGTTTTTACTTAGTATCATCCCATTTTATATATACTTCCTCTTATTCAACTAGTTGTCGCTTATATTCTTTTGTGAGGAGTATTTTATTGAAACGTAAACTAGTGTATGGAAGGGAGTAGATAATACTCCAGACGTGCTAGAAGATGACTAGGCTCCTTTTGTGACTTTTGGTTTTTACATCATGACTGGGTTAATCACACCTAGGATCACTGGATCAGTTTTATAATATGCTTCTCAAGGTTGATTTAATATTTTGCGGTGTCCTTCAATCAGGGGATGTTGCCAGGGTCAATGGGCAACTTGCAGTGTCCAGAGCCTTTGGAGACAGGAACCTGAAGACACATTTACGGTCTGATCCCGACATAAAATTTGTCGAAATCGATGCTGATACCGATCTCTTAATCCTAGCGAGTGATGGTGTATGGAAGGTACTTACTACACGTCTTCTGCCCAGAGCATATATCACATTATCACGGCATAAATTCTCATATGAGACTGTTCCATATTAAGAAATTAAGAATATCATGAGATTTGACTTATATCTTCTAGAAAATGGCGGTTGTTATAGAAATTTTAGCGGTATATCAAATAGATTAAATCACAGTTTTTGTCACGGTCGTGGCATCTGTCTTCTGTCTTCACAACCTAATCTCGCCAATACACTGGTTTTGGGGATCAGACAGCCATGTCAGTGATGAGGCACGGATTTAATTCTATATGCAGTATGTGGTTAGAGTTATTAATTTAATGAATTGGTCTTACGCTGTACAAAGATCGTCTTTTAGGAGACTCTGATGTCGCTTCTGAAAATCTGTGAATTTGGGAACTAAACATAACAAGCTAATGATAATACTGTCAACAAATACAGGTAATGTCTAATCAAGAGGCAGTTGATATTGCAAAGAAAATCAAAGATCCGGTCAAGGCAGCCAAACAGTTATCCACAGAAGCTTTGAACCGTGACAGCAAAGACGACATCTCTTGTATTGTAGTTCGTTTCTGAGGATTAAACACTCATGTCTTGTGGACGCTAATATTTGTAAATGTGGGGGGCTGTTATATAATAGAGTATAGACCATACTGAAAGGTTCAGGCTATTTATTGGTTTCTGAGGCAAGGATTTTACAAGCTTTGTAAAAAGGGAATGAATTGGTTGGATTTTTAGGTGGTGTGGTGCTTGACATAGTTGCAGAGATTCCTTATATACATGTGTGTTTAGATTCATGGAGCCAATTTTTCCATATTCATCCCTGAATTTGATTTTGTGTGATCCTGGAATAAACCCGAATGTGATGATGAATCATCTTTCATGTTAGCCGATTTAAAGTCAGTTTGTGGTCGTTGTATGACGAATGGCTGTGATCCTTGTAACAACATTAGGAGCTACCTTCATACCTTGGCTGAGTTGTTGTCCTAGGTACAGTAACTCTGTAAGTGATGTTTTTAACTTCGATTATGAGGCAGTAATGTTGAAGTGTTGCTCTTAAAATCGTACCACAAAACTATATATTGTCAGAATTTGCCTTTGATGTTGCGCATGTTGGGCTGTGGGTTATGTACCACAACATGTTACACGCTTTTTTCAGTCCGACATGCTCTGGTGAGCATTCGACTCAACTGGCTCACCACAAATCTATTCTTACTCCATTTTGTAGATTTGAACCCACAATGTGCATGATTGCGACGTAAACAGTCCAGATAATGTTGTAAAGTTGAATAAATATCAATGTCTTTTTGCCATGGAAAATAGAAATGTTAAGAATTGTGACACATGCAATAGAAAGCCATTTAGATTTTAGATCATTCATTACTAGTTGCTCACATTGTTTGAATTGTTCTTACATTTCTTATTTGGCTCATCAGCTATTCGATAAGCCATTTACAATTGTTCGGCATGATTCTGCAATATTAGCCTTCGTAAAAGAAAAAGCGACGGCCCAAAAAATAGGACGAAACAGAAGGAAGATAATTGCAACCGGTAAAAGTAATTCGATTTATCAATGAATTTATTGATTAATCAAGTTGACATATGAAAACTTAGTTTTATACTTTTATCCCTAATTAGCCTATTTCGAAATGAGCTCCAAGATGAGTTTTTTAACATATGACGGAGTGTCAAATAACATAACATAAAATATACTCGTAGATCAAGATGAACTAATAGTAATAAAACTATCGTTTTCATGTTAATTTATTTAAGGAGAGTATGAGATAGCACATTCAATTTAGGCAGTCCACAATTTATCGAATTATCGCTCAAAAATACAAAAAGTCCACAATTTTATACCGATAAAATACGCAGTCGCTATCTTTTAAACACGCTACAAAACACAAATCCCGTCTCTAAATAAACAAATTCCGAACAACCACTACGTATATCAGATCAACCACGGTCGATAAACTAGAGACTCTCACATAAAGAAGCAAGTGTCCTTGTTCATTCATTCTGATCATCTTTCTCAGCTCACCAGAAACCACCACTCTACTTCGCTTCATCATTCGTGCCAAATTGAACAAATTAAAGAAGATTAAACTTAAAAAATTGGAGAAAATTCGAGGAATATTGAAGGAGAAGAACAACAAAAGTCAAAATTCGAGAGAAGGAAGAGGAATTCCACGGAAAACCTTGCTAAAGATGGGTGCAGCAGGGTCAAAATTGGAAAAAGCTCTCGGCGATCACTTTCCTGAAGGTGAACGATATTTCGGACTCGAGAATTTCGGCAATACTTGCTATTGCAACAGCGTTTTGCAGGTTATTTCTTTGATTTTCACTTTAATTCATATTTGTTGCATAAATTAGGTTTTTGTTGTAGTTGATTTGATTAATTTAGTTGTAATTCTTGATGATTATGTATAATTTGTGTTTTTGATTATTTGTGTTGTTTGTTAGGTAATTAATTGAGATTAGTTAGTTAATTTGATTGTATTTCGACGTATCGGAAGGGATTATATGTTCTCCATTGCATAATTTGGCAGTTGATTGATTATTAGACGGATTATCATGTATAATTTGGTGTTTTGATTGGTTTTGATGATTTGTATTGTTTGGTAGGTAATTAATTGACATTAGTTAGTTAATTTGTCTGTAATTCGAGGTATCGGAACGAATTATATGTCATTAGCTGCATATTGTGGCAGTTGATTGATAATTTTAATGAATTAATGATGATGATTACGTATCATCTATAGCCTTGCTGTGTAATTCGATTTTATTTCGAGGTATTGAAAGTTTATCGAAATGAATTACGTTTTACTCAATTGAGTATTGTTTGAGTGGAAAAGATTGCAGCTTTTGACTTGAGAATTGAGATTATTAGAGTGTTCTGTCTGATTGATGTTGAACGAAAGACCTTTTAGGGAAGGAAGTGAGCTGGAGCGAAGATTGTTGCCCGTCAAGTACTCAAGTGTAAATGATGAAAATATAGTTTTGCTTAAGATCGTCATCTTAAACTTAGAACGTAGTTACTATGGCTATCATGAAATGAATTACTGTACTTGAATGAATATGTTTGGCTGGAAAATATGAGATTATTAGAGTGTTATCCGTAATTGATGTTGAAGTAAAGATCTTTCAGGGAAGGAAGTGAGTTGAGCAAAAATTGTTGCTCATCAAGTGTAAATGATGAAACAATAGTTTTACTTAAGACGTCTTAAACTTACAACGTAGTTATTATAACTATCATTATATATTTAAATGAACCTCATAATACAGAAAAATGCAGTCTTTATGCTTGAGACGGTCTCAAACGAGATTTTGTACACAAGTAGAGTTTTTGTGGTGGAAATTTGGTACTTAAGAGCATAGGAAAAGGAAAATATATTGCCTTTTACTTGCATATGATATTTGTGTGAGCGGTTGTTGATATTTTTGAATGTATGCGACAAAAGGGCCGGGTTGCTTACATCTGATACCCTTTCATGCTGTAAGTGGGAATTTTTGAAATTTGACGGTACCGTTGTTGTGAAAAGAAATTGGTTTGTAAGAGGACTGTACTGTTTTTTGATCACACAAGTATTCGACTTTAGCTTGTCTGTCTAAATTTATTTTGTGAATTGTTCTAGGCTCTCTACTTCTGTGTGCCATTTCGTGAGAAACTGCTGGAATACTATGACAAGAACAAAAATCCGGCTGATCCAGAAGAAAATTTGCTAACATGTTTGGCAGATTTATTCACACAGGTACTACTGCATTTTATAGTTATCAGTGTACATTATGGCTTTTGCTCAATTCTTTTATTTTATGCGTTTGGAAAAAAAAGTTTCATTTGGTCTTGCATGGGGATTTGGAAGTAATCTGGGCAAGTCTGGATAAATATTGATCATAATATGATACAGCCGGTGAAGATGACAGTAAGATGAGAATTACTCAACAGCGTTTTAACGTATTAACCTGTGGTGGAGCTCATGTTTGAAACAGAAATCGTCTTACTTAATTGATAGTCATAGAAGTACAATGTTGACAGTTTCAGCTGGCTATAAGTGTGAGGGTATTCTTGTATGATCCTGTTTCGTGTTTCCACTTTCCAGGAAGGATGGTGGATAATTCCAACTTCTTTGATACCAAATATACTTTGTCGGACACTTCCTCATTAAACTCTGTTTCTATCTGCAGATAAGTATACAAAAGAAGAAAACAGGTGTAATTGCTCCCAAGCGATTTGTACAGCGAGTTCGAAAAGAAAATGAGTTGTTTCGTGGTTACATGCATCAGGTATGTTGTGTTGTTTTTCTGAGTGTTCTTGGAATTAATTACTGAAAAGCTGTCATGAGCTTCTCAATGTTCTATGCTGGCTATATATCGTGTTTTCCTTTCCCTTTTCCTATTTTTCTTTTTCTTTCCCATTTTAAATGTCAATGACGGTTTTAAATAATGATTCATGTTAACTGACACCAAATAATTTGGGGTTAAGGCTGTCTTGTAGTTGGTACCCCGTGCTGGTAATAATGCACACGCAACCCCTAGAAGTTAAATTGTCATTTTTTATTTGCGCCATAAGTTGCCGGAAAATGACAACTGTACTATTTTGATTTTGATACTGGTTTCTTAAATTTCCCTTCACAGAGCTAACTTTATGCTGCTTTTAAACAGGATGCTCATGAGTTCCTAAATTTTTTGTTGAATGAACTTGTTGACATCCTGGAGAAAGAATCTTCTGCAGCTAAAGATAATACAGATGGTTCATCTACTGAAACAGTTCCAAATGGCCCACGGAATGGCGAGACCAATGGTGCTACTGCTCAGGAGCCCCTTGCTACATGGGTTCATAAAAATTTTCAGGTCGGTCCACATATATTTAAGGTGCTTTAATTTTATTCCGTTGTCTGTATATTAAAAACCTCCTTATTGTGAGTTGTGATCTTACGTTTGCTCTGAGGAGGCATGCTATATTCTAATTTAAACAAAAGTGGGCTGGCAGTTTTCTCATGACTTCCCTGTGATGCTATCTGCTTACAGGGACGAGTTGCGGTTTTCAACTTATATTGATTGATTTGACATGGGATTAAATTATTTATATTTCTCGAAATTATATGATGGTTACATACAGACTTATGTATGCAGGGTATACTGACGAATGAAACAAAGTGCCTGAGGTGTGAAACTGTAACAGCCAGGGATGAGACGTTCTTCGATTTAAGTCTTGATATTGAACAGAACAGCTCAATTACTAGCTGCCTCAAGAATTTTAGCTCTACTGAGACTCTAAATGCCGAAGATAAATTCTTCTGTGACAAGTGTTGCAGGTATGTTTTTGTCTCCTTTCCTTGCTACATGATGCCTTTAATGAAACAAAATTCTTTTTAAATGATCCGTTTCTTATATTTCTGAGTGTGCTGCCTCTCATGTTACTCGGACTCGAGCATGGGTGTCAGAGTGTCAGACACGACACAAGAGTATATATATCCAAGGGCCGAACCCATCACGACCCATATTTTGTGACTCTGTTTATATCTTAAGATGAGGATGCCTCTACCATGAGTCCGTGACACAGTCTGTTGAAAGAAATTTAATTAAATGACATACTCCTTTCATCTAAAGTTTCTTAAGAGAAATTGTTCAAAGCATAAAGCTTAAAGTCATAAAAAAAATACTCCGTAATACGATACTACATGATGCATCACCGTTTAAATAAACCACTTTATCCATCACAGTTTGCAAGAAGCTCAAAAAAGAATGAAGATCAGAAAACCACCTCACATCCTTGTGATCCACCTGAAAAGGTTCAAGTACATTGAGAGTCTAGGTAGGTACAAAAAGCTCTCATATCGAGTTGTGTTCCCACTCGAGCTCAAGTTGAGCAATACCATGGAGGACGCTGACTCAGAATACTCCTTATTCGCGGTTGTTGTACATGTCGGTACTGGTCCAAACCACGGTCACTATGTTAGCCTGGTGAAAAGCCATAACCACTGGTTGTTCTTTGATGACGAGAATGTCGATATAATTGACGAGTCGGCTGTTCAGACATTCTTTGGGTCGGCACAGGAGTTTTCTAGCAACTCGGAGCACGGCTATATCTTACTCTATGAACGGGTTACACCCAAATTTTGATACTTTGTTCTCTTGTGGTGACTTGTAATTTGTGTTGTAGTGAAATGGTTCGAGACCTCAAAAAACGCTTTGCTGTACATTATGTTGGGTTTTATGACAACGGACTATGGTAAATCACACATTTCAGAGTTATGCCAAGGAATGGTAGCACGAGATTTAAACCATTTTTCATTGCAGCCGAAAACAATGTGCAGTCGACCTTTTTCTTGTATTGTACATTTGTATGGAGTACCTTGTAATATACCTGCGGATATTTTAAATTGTGACTAAAAAGCAATATGTAGTTATTACTCCCTCCGATTTATTTGATTTTTTTTCACATTTCTGCTATTTTGTAAAACGTATTATAATCAAATGTCAAAAATTAATTGAACGCGAGGAAGTATGACCATGGGGACATGGGGTGGTCAAATATAACATGAACGTGAACATGATTATTAATGCTATGAACATGCTAATAAGGTCAAGGACAGCCTAATGTCCACAGTTAATAGACTATAATATATATACTGTAGTATTATTCTGACGGGCTCGATTTTAAGGTCTCGTACAAGGCTGCAATAATTCCCAAACTGCCCTATTTCAAGCTATAATAATACATAGACGAAAGTGGTTTCGTATTTTATTAACGGGCCCGATATTAGAATCCTTTAGTGAAATCATTCCTTCTCTTGGGTACGACCCGTACTTACCATTTACTATTATTTCTTGTGTTAGACTGTGGTATTAGAAATAGATAATTTGACCGTTACTTATTCTAGTTGCCCAATAATTTACCAGGAGCCACATTCATATTTTAGCTTTACTAGCTTAATTTGTAAAACTTGTTCAAGGGTTGTATATACTTACAATTTAGCAAGCATTATTCAAATTTTCAAAATCTGTCTATATCGAAACTGTTTATGACCACCCCTTTACGGCAAAAACACTATGATTTTCAACCTCTATCACTCGAATTAAGAATCATTTGATTGCTTTGAATTTAACCTAGTGTTTGCTCCATTCGCAGGTGTACAAGCACGCGGATATATATAATTAACACAAACGTTTGATATTGAAAAATGGAAGTACAAGTGCTTGATAATTAAAGGAGCATCGTACAAAATCATCGAGTAATAACCCTATTAAGAAGCCATCAATCGCTATGAGCTTGGCTTCTAAAAACGATAATAACTCAACATCTGTTCTCAGCTCGTTTATTACAACAGTTAAGCTTTGATTGAAATTGACGATGATTATTAACGGAAAGGAAAGAGCATGTTGTCCTTCAGACTGCTGGACTAATCTGATCCACGCTTACTTGTTCGTCAGAGTCCTAAACATGATACAACAATTAATCAATTAACAATTAAGTAATTAACAATTAAAGTAAACGTAGTAACAATTGATGTGTTTTTCATTTTCTATCTGCTAACTTTATTAAAAAAAATAAAAATAAGAAAGGAAAGCAAACCTGGTGTGTAGAAAGGGGCTCGACTAGATCAATTCGAACCTTAGTTGCATAAGTGTAGATGCCGGTGAAAACACCGTCATCGAGATTTTGAGTAGCGGAGCCGTTGTTAGAAAAGAAGCGATCAGAGACATGGTAAGAAAAAGGGACCTCACATGTGGCTGTTTTAGCAATCAAACTAGCAGTGACTCGTGTGCGTGGTGGGAGCAAGTAGCTCATAACCACATCTTTTGGGGAGGAAGAGTCACGAGTAGCTCCCCATCTTTGGGAGCCAAGGGAGACAACATCTTCGGGAATGGCAACTTGACCGTCCTCGGTAAGGAAGGGTATCCGACTAAAGAAATTGCTCACACTTGGTTCATGATTGACGCTATTAGAAAAGGATTGTTTGATGGTATGGATATGTCCATTTTTTCTGATGTATGCCACCAAATTCAGGTCATTTCTGTTTTCAAGCACCTGATTGGTTAATAGCTCTTCGGTTTCTGTGTTGTAGACTCTAGGGTGACGGAAATTTCTGACCGTGACATCGCTGTAGGTTGGAACTGCAAGGTTTAGAAACCTGAGGCCGATGTATTTATCTTCCGGTGATTTGGTTTCTGCGGCTAAGCAATTTTCTATCAAAGTACTCGTATATCTCTTGCAAAAATGGTTGTTACCTAGACAACGCAAAGCGACTACATCAGGAGGATGAGATGGTACGACGACCTCAAACAATGTGTTTGGGTTAGTGGGGTCAGACTCTGTCGGGTAGTCAGCTAGAATCCAGTGGAAGGGATCAGTGTTCGACGGTTGATCCAGACATAAGAACTTGCCGGGCACAATGGCCTTGATCCGAATGTTACCATTTCTGGTAACAAACGTCTCAAACCCATTGTTATCGTGTATTGGACCATTCGCTTCAATTTGGATGAACGGCTTGTTTCTGATGGTGCGAACAACAGAAGACCTATGGTTATCCCCTAAGATCCTAACGTATTTGTGAACCTTGACAAGGGACGCGTAATTGATGCACCTGAATAGGGTTCCAGGAGACGATTGCTGCACACACAAGTTGTAGGCGTTAGCGTCTCCAGCTGGACGCATCACCACGTTCAGCCCGCTTCTCACGTGCTGCAATCTCACAAAGTTTGCATCGCTGCTAATTTCTGGCCTGAACAATGTACAATTGTCCTTGGACTGGTCTTCCACGGGTTCTGGCGCTGATGTACTTAGCCACGGCTCAGATACCGAGTACCTGCCATTCAGACGAGTTTTTGAAGATTTAGTCGAAATATGACTCCCTCTAACTCAACATACATATTGTTTACGTTTCATTAAAAAAAGGAAAGCATGCATAAAAATTACCTAACCCAATAATGGTTATCATAACAAGAGCGAATGTGAATCAGGCCATTGGAAGCAGGTTCAATAGCGAACTTAGCTGTGACGCTGAACACTCCTTCCTCGGCACCAAACCGAAGCAATTTCTGATCACCGGTGAAGCTCAAGTATCTTATACCCTGTTTATGGTCGTTCACTGAAAAAACCAAGTTTACAAGCAGAGACATTTTTGTATTTCTAAGCTTTTTTTTAAACAATGCTTATAATTTGTGTTCTTTGTGTGTTGTTTTTGCTGTGTGCTGAGACATGTAACATGTTTCACTATTTATAGGCCACTTCCACGGTTCCACCATATTTTGCAGCTGCAATTACCTCGAAATCTTGTCTTGCTCTTTTTATACTGCACGTTTTAAATGATGAAAGGCACTTTTTATGTTATGGAAATGGAAACCAAAAAAGAATTGAACTCGTGGATTTGATAAGTGACTCACGGGACCATAACTATAGTGTATACCTTACAAGTAGTCTTGTTGATCTTCCTACTTCAGTATCAGATGATCAGTGCTGGTCATGAGTTGCTGTCCTCAGTTTGCAGCTACTTATTC
>JAYMSF010000972.1:0-13240 GCA_036897335.1 Silene vulgaris | reverse complement strand
CATTAATTTTTTTATTTTTTATTTTTTAATATAATTGACATCAAGATGTGGTCAGAATGTCAGAAATCTATTTTGACGCCCAGAAAATGTAATGTAATACACAGACAGAGCCTCTCATAATGCAGGCCTTGTCTCCCTAATCTCGCTGAATATTTTGCTGATATGCAAGAGAACATCTGTTTTGTCGATCTCTTTCTCCTTCCTCTTCCAATTTCAATCTCTTCAATCAGTTTTCGTTTTTGAATCCGCCGTCTGTAATGTTTTTTACTCTTTGACAATTTCTCTCTAACCCTCACAGTTGCAGTCAGTCAAGGCAAGAGGATGGTGGTGTCTCCGATTGTTGTTTGAGCAACATAGGCTACACAGGTATGAACTCATTTTTTCTGACCTTTAACCCAAGTTAGTAATGGGTACTGCAATCCTAACATGTGGGAGTGACAAAGTACACACTGAATGAGTTTTTAGCCCTGCTTAATTAAACTGGAATAGCGACCATGAAGTAAGATATTGTCCTCAAATGTCACTAGCAATACTTCTTCGGTGACTCCTGACTACAGATTCCAAAAAAATATTTACGACTTATAATCCCATGCCTTGATTGATGGTAGACTGATCCTGGGAAAGAAGTAGAGAAGAATCATGTGTGTGCTTAGTGTGACAGTCAAAGTGTGTGGACATGTAGCCTCTTGTTGTTGCTCTCTTATTAAGTTGTAAATCCCCTTTTGGAAAACTCACTAAGAGTAAACGTACATGTTTTCTTAATGAAGAATTGTAACAGACCGGGTTAAGTAATACACTAATACCTCTACATTTCTACATAACTAGACAGGGTAATTAAAATGACACAACTCCACATTAACATCTCATTCATTATATACTGCCACACAGGAAATGGGATGTGCAGTTAATCGATAATTAGTGCCATTTCCACTTTATAAGTCGCCATCCAATTCACATAACATCTTCATGATCACGACACACCTAATCAATTGAACATCACCGATAGAATGCACGGTCCTTATACTCTTATAGTCTTAACTCTATTATGTCATGGTTGTATTAGAATTAAAGTTAAATGCTGTATGTACTTTAACAGTTTAACCAGTGTGAGCTTTTTTTTTTCAGGTCACTACGTTGTGATTTGTGGGTATGATGCTGACAGAGACGAGTTTGAAATCAGAGATCCGGCCAGCTCAAGGTACTGCCTTCATGTTTTTCACCATCTCCCTCATTTTGCTGGTTTGAATTTTCTCTTTAGGGCCTTTCCTCTTAAATCAAAACATTATGTTGTTTATCATGTTTCCTTAGGGGTTTCCTCTAAATTGTGTTTAAGGTTTTCATGAGGAATTTGTGCTATATGCAGTAAATATGAAAGAGTGTATTCTAAGCACTTGGATGAAGCTCGGAAATCTTTTGGCACTGATGAGGATCTTTTGTTGGTAATTTTTCTAAACACCTTCATCTATGTTACTTCGACTCTTCACCTTTTGTGTGATACTCATGTCTGACTCTCACAACACTCACAAAGATATGATTATACAACATACAGTATATACCCGAACCATGCCAATCCTACCCTTCTCTCAGTAAAGACAGAAAGAAAATGAAGCTCAGGAATAGATTGTTTTATGAAGCAGATGATTTTTGACATATTAAGCCTTATGTCTTTCTATGCACTTCAATAAACTCGAAACATTTCTTTCTTTTAATTGTCTGTTTATTTGTAGACATTGTTTTGTGAGACTTGTATACAAACTTTAATGTCATACGGAGTACTTGCAAATTGCAATTGAGAACACAAATAGAGTATGTTTTCTGAACGACTCTTCCACGTATTCGATTTTCATTCTAGGACAAAAGTCACCATTTCTCAAGATTTGGATCATGAGAATTTGGAAGTTCGAGTTTGTATGTACCCTTGTCATATACCGTTATTTGAGCCCAAGTAACATAGTAGTCTTTTACATAACCACCATATTCAAATGATACGAGTGCTGCCACTGTATATGTCAATACTATTTTGGCTAGATCGTATTTGTCGTTCTTGTGTCTATTTTCTAACTGCTGCTTGCATAATTGGCTACAGATTTCACTTGAGCAGAGATACAACTAAGTATATTTCTGCTATACCGAACATGATCAAACTGACATGCAGCAAATGTCAGTAAAGGTTGCATATCATTCTGTGTAATTGTTCATCTCCTAGCTAGACCCCAATTTGAACATTGTAGCAACATACACATCTGTAAATTCACATGTACATTTATATCGATTATTACTATTGGTAATTATTGTCTTTGAGATTTGCTAATTCCATGCGTCCCAATGACATTGAATACTTTGACGGAGATTGACACAAAAAAATTATACGGAGTACATCTTTTGTTGCAGTTCCAATTCTAATTGTTCATCTCTGCTTTTTTTTTTTCGTCCTTTCTGTATATATTTTTTCATTTCAGCAGTTCAATCGAGTTTTATGCCACGCCAGAGGACTCGTGTGCAATATGCCCATCCTTCTATAACCGAGTATTAAACACTGTTATTTCAACAAACAAGTCTTAAACTTACTTTGCCATAGCAGCATCTCCTTTAAAATTTTGACAATATTGGACCATTACTTAAGTGAATTATGGAGAGTTGAATCATTGATGGTTTTTATCACAATGTTAATACTTTAGATAGGTAAATGATGATAATGTTCTTTACTTTCTTGGGAGGGAGATAATAAAATTTCTCACCCTAGTATAGCTGTAATGTAAAAAGTCGGGTACCTTTTTCTTAAATTTGAAAATATAGAACCAACAATAGCTTACCAGTTTCAAACGCCAAGCGTTTTCCCAGCTACAAAGGAGTGCCCCTCGAACCGATCATGTTACCCCCATGGAACATTATCATATATTTTCCTTAGTAGCTCATGGAAAATTATTTATAATGATAAGATAATGATTACGGAGTATATATGAGTGACTTACGAGTGCTGGTAGTCTGGTACTATACACTTTTGTTCAATTCTCGTCAGCTTCAAACTACCATTTGGCTCCCTTTACGTTAATTAAATTAAATAAGACGGACTAATAATAATTTTCGACATCTGATTTCAAATGTTGCAAATTATATGAGCAAAAAAAGTAAAACCCACAACAATCCTTGTAATAACATTCTTTTATGAGCAAAAAAGTAAAACCAATTAAAGAGTCAAAACCAATAACTCAAATGTGAGCATAGAACCCTAAATCTGGCTTAGTATCACCTCTCATTCATAATTGGTCATATCGCGATTCTACAACTCATGGAAAATGTAAAAGAGATTGAAAACTTGGCAACCGAAATTGCAGATTAATATATAGAGTTGAATACAACACCTTGCTCAACGACTCAACAGCAGTTCAAACCTGTTTGTTTGTCTAGTAGGATCTGAAAAGTCTAAATCTAAATCCCCAATAGCTACACCTTGCTCAACCGAAACTTTGATTTCTCTGCAAACAGACGGATACATCAACCGCAATGGAGGGACCCACCAAAAAGGAATGAACTGGGAGTCGAATTCCATCTCTTAACACTTCTAAGTTAGTGTGGTGAGCTCTAAAGCTCGTCATGATTTGGTGGCTGTTTGTTCAAGGCATCCAGCTTTTGTTTCAATTCCTACCAAATTCAATGCAATTACACTCATCAGATGATTTTGACAAAATCGAAGACAAAAGTATTCCAGAAATATGAAACTCAAAAGGAATTACCAAAAGTTTTTCTTCACGACACGCACTTGGAGTAGACAGCAAGGCAACATACCTACAGTGAGGTGAGTCACATAATGAATTTACCAGGGAAGAAAAATTAGGGTGGGGGTAGGCAGTGGGAAGAAAGGGAGAAAGAGAGAGTACTCGCAACGGCTTGGCTCATCTACATCAGTAACCTCATTCTTCAAACCACACCTGAGCTTGACCTGAGAACAAATGAAAGCGAATCAGTAACGCAAGATCAGAACAGGCTAACGGGCCTTTCGGGTTCGCTTACGAGTCAATGGTCATAGGCCGGTCTATCAAGTATTTTTTGGATAGGTATAGATCGTCGCTATTTTTCGTTCCAAATTAGACATTTTGGGTAGTTTCAAGTTATTTCCGGGCGGACGGTCAGTTTCGGATCAGGCCATTTAGGCTTGGATCTACTTCAGTTGCTCTTTTCGGTAGCCACTGTTACAAACTTGTGTCCAAGAGGCGGAATTGCAGAATGTCATTTAAAGACTCACCCTCATACTCCTATCAGGTCCGTTCCAGCATTTATCACCATTTGAAAAAAGCATGGCTTTGTACGAGTCCTCAAATTTCTCCCAACGCCTGTGTTGAGCATATAATCGGCAAAATCAGGGAAAAATACAAAACATTTTTTATCAACATACTCCTACTTTATCCTAAACAACAATTTCATCAAAGCAGATCCTCTGAAGGGGATACAGTTCTAGCTTCCTGGTTACTAAAGACTCGCCAAGAACGACCTATTCAGGAGGTGTTTGGTCCGGGGTTTGGAATGGATTTGGGCAAATCTAATGTCTGGTTGGATTGTTTTGGAATGGAGTTAGATCCTTGATGGATTCTAACTCCATTCCAACCCCCTTGAATTTCATACCTTACTCTCCCCCCAAGTTTCCAACTCCATTTATCATAGAGTGGAAAAAACAATCAAACGAAACAAGTTTAATGTGGTACGGGGATCTCAATCCATTCCTCTATGGTGTATGACATTCTAATCCATTCCATTCCACCTTCTCGAACCAAACAACCCCTCATTGACTTTGGAATATGATAGAACAATACAAAATGGCTCGTTAAACTGGATTTACTTCCTGTACTGAAAACTAGCGTTCAGTTCATGTAATTATCAACTCAATTTATAGAATTTCACCAAATAGAACCTCTTCGTGTTGAATCTGAGCCCCCTTAACTGGAGTCGGAACCTTTTGAGACACTGGGGCAATACAACCTTTTATATTTACCATTTGCCCAGCTGTAAGTAGCAAGTTATTCTCCCTCCATTAGTTTCATTTCGATATGTTTGTTCAGGATCCCTCACATATTTTGAAAAACGTATGGAAAAAAAATGCAAGGAGAGAGCAACAAATAGTCTAGCCTACATTATTGTAGCACTGACATGACACTAAACACACTGTACACTACTCATGAGTCGTGATGATGCAAACAATCATTTTCCTATGTCTAGTATTCTACAAAATGTCCAAATTCACTTCTCCTGGTCGATATTGACAAGTTGAATGACCGGTTACCATTAAAAGCATGAGGAATAGATGCTTACCCCAAACGTGTACTCATGTGTCCTTCGTCCTGAGAAGCCTTTTTAAAAGGACAGACTTTGTAAACATATCTGAAAAAAGAGAGTTCATTAGGACAACCATATATTAGGTTGTGGAAGTAGCAATTCCTTCCCAAAAATATTTTGGTTCATTTTACAATTCAGCCTAGTTGTCAACTTGTCACATTGCCAAGATGTTCTTGCTCTTGCAAGAGCCAAGATAAAAAAAATCCCAGATTTGGGGGGCCACTGGCCAGTGCCACGTCAATCAGGTAACCCTTAAAACAAAATTTTGAATGTAGAAAGCAACTATAAAGCAAAGCTTTGTTACCCTCACATTAACTAAGAAGTGTTGCAAAAAGTTCAATTTTGTACGCACACCAGCAGAACAATAACCACAAAGGAATGAGATTGTGCAATGTTTTTAACATATTGGGTTAGGTAAGAGTATGAAAAGAGGGTCATACTTGTTTTGCTTGCTTTCAAAACAACGATCATAGAATGAATAAAATTCCTTTTCTGGCCCTGCATATAGTCAAATTAGTAAGTCCACTAGCTAGACTGATGAACTGATAAATCTTCAACAATAAATAATGAGATTGTAGTACCAACACACACCAGCATCGAGTTTTAATTTTTCAGATAATGTCGAAATTCTTGACTGTATTTTCGTCAATTTGGCATTTGATTCATCATATTCCTTGCGAACTAGAGCAGCATCTGAAATGTTGATAGCACTTGGTTCATCAGACTAATGTGTGAAATTCTTCTTATATATTTAGAAAATATCAAACCACTGTTCACAAGCCAAACATTCAAACTAAAAGAGTAGAGTATTTCAACACTCGCCTGTTATATTTAAAGGAGTCTGAAACAAATTAAAACCCTGAAGAATGTTCTTCACAGTCTTCTGTATTTTCTCCAGCCAAGATGGATTACTTAATTCTGTTATGTCTTATTCACCATAAAATCAATCCACAAAACATACAAACTAATAAGTAAACACACGCTGATGAAGATAAAAAGAAAACAAAGACGAGAAGCAAATAGTCGCAGATACCTGATTCATCTTCAGAATCAGACTTGTAAGAACTTGAACCAACATGATCATCTGCAGTATGATCATCATCCAGGTTGTCGTCAACATCATCTTCATCATATTTGTGGTCAACAGAATCACTCTCGTCATATTTGTGGTCAACTTCATCAAATTCTGAAGCATAGCCATCGTAATCTTCTTCTCGCACATCTTTAGGTATCTCCGCATCGAGATCTTTAACATCATCAGTAATACCAGTTTCGTGATCAGCCTTTTCTCCAGTCCATCGAGAAGCAACGAGACGCCCTAGTTCTTCCTTAGACAATCCTTCTGTGTTCTCGGGTGTAGCTGTCTCTTGCTGCGACAACATGCACTCAGTAAATCCAAAGCTTCATACAAGTAGAATAAATCCATGAATAAACTCTCACAAGTAGAATCTTTTTGAAAGTTATTTGTGATCACTATTGTTTATAGCCTCAATCTTTCATCAACTTGCATTTATTATGTTCCTTATGTCAAAACAAATGATAAAAAGTAATTCATGTACATAGGGAGTAATAAAAGAACCCACAGCCTTAAGTTCGAAAACCTGTTCAGAACATTGAGCAAGGAATACATATGTTCCTGATCAGGTGTTCGCCCATGTCGCATATCACATTTCACAACAACGTAAAATGTCGAAATTCGAATAGAAATCCAAACGTAAATTAGTTACGTAAGATATTTGGAGTACTGAAAAGGTGAGGGAGTGTTTTTTCGACATACCTTGTTTTCATCGTCAGGAATAGACTCAGGCGCATCAGTGACCTCATTGTTCCCTTCCTCCGGCTTGACATGTTAACAATAGAAAGTGTCAATCATGAGAACTGTAATTATGGTTAAAGCTTAGACCATATATTCATTTATTTATCACTTCTTCCTTATGGCGGCCAAAGAAGAAGCTACTAATTACCGGTTCAACTGCATTGCTCGTGGATACTTCAACCTTAGATTCGTCACCATTCATAACTTCTGGTACCAATTCTTCGGGGCCCTATGCAGAATAGGAAATCAATTCTCAAATATGTAAATTAGGAACTAGAACATGATGAAGAAACAAGACCGGAAATGAAAGTCAAAGAAGCCGTTTTAAAACACTCGGCATCATTAGTAATTTAGTATCATCATCACCGTTAGCCAACACAAAAATATTATGGGACTATGACTTTGTTATTGTTGTATTATCATCATTATTAGACAAAGTAACTGTGCTGGTTTTATACATAAAAATTAACTGGACTGGATTGCAGCAAGATACCAGTACAAATTCAAAAAAACTGATGCAGACAGATAACAATTGCCAAAATGTTAAGACGTGTACCACTATCAGGCTCAATAGTACAGATTTTAATTAAGAGAAAAAGGAGAACCTATACGACATCAAGTCTAAAAACTCATGGGTAATCAGCACCAAGCACATTCCAAAAGAAAATTTCCAGAGAAGATAAGAACTTTGTACTCAGTAGTACATACTACTATCACACAAAAAGCACATAAATTTTCCAGTAATACGTTAAATTACATGCAGGAATAGACATAAATACGATAAGTCTAAGAAACTATGGTTGCACATATAAACATGAGTACTTAACAATTGATTAGTGATTCACTCTTAATAGAGTGTCTGATATATAGATTTAAAGCAAAGCTCCATGACAGAATACACTCAAACCGATTATTGATTCACAGGGAAGTTGAGTGAAATATGTAATCCATCTTGCATGAAATACAGCGACGAAGAGAAAGAATACACATTCAGTCTAACCTGCTGGGTGGAATCCTTGACGTTGCCTATTACATCATCATTTATAGTATCACTGTGATCTTCAGTTACACTCTCTGCCTTTGTCTCATCTTCTGTTTTATCTTGATCAGATTCCTTTTCTGCCTCTTTCTTGAGCTTCTCTTCTTTTTCTTTCTCTAAACGCTCCTTCTCCTCCTGCTTTTCAATCTGTTCTTTGCGATCTACAAGACACACGCAAGACAACATCGATAAACACAAGTTTTTACCTTAATACTCAAACGTTCGTGACCAGTATACATTCTAAAACTAAGCATGATGCCTACAAATCAGTGTTTCAGAATCCAAGTTCGTAATCACGTTGAATTTGTCTAACAATTTTAGGGGGCGATTGGTTTGAGAGTCTCAGGAAAGGATAAGGGAATGAGGAATAACCACTCCATTTTTTATGTCTGTTTGACTCATATTTACATTCCCTTTACCCTTCCCATACCCCCAAACTCCTCTACAGTCTACACCCATTCACCCCACCCCCATAACCTAACCACCACCATCATTCATCACCAACATCCCCCACTAACACCACTGCCATCAACCCCAACCCCTGTCGTCCCACAACACCACCCGCTGTGCCAGCAATCCCATCACCGGCGCCACCAACACTGCTGTTGATGCGCCTAACCCTAGAAAACCTCCAAACCACCCCCACCTCTCCTGGTGTTTTGAGAGTGGGGTGGAGGGTCGGGGTGGTTATTAGTTGGTTGGATTAGGGATTTCGTAGGGGGGAAGGAGAGAGAGGTTCAGAAGGGCAGGAGTAAAATGGGGCTTAGCGCCAGTGACAGTGGGCAGGAGGCTTAGCGCCGGTGGTGGTGTCGAGGTGGTCGTGGGGTGTTCATATTTGGGTGGTGGTTGTTGGATTTGACTAATTTTTGTTATTGTATTTCGTGTTCGAAACCAAACAACCAGGTTAATGAAAGGGAATTCATTTCTTACCCTCTTGTATCCCTTTCTTTGTTCCTTTCCTTACCCCATTCTGAAGCAAACACCCCCTTAATGTTTTCCGTACCACTATTCAGATGAGTTTACAAAACAATTACTGAAATATATATTCAAATACAGTGACTTTTCACCACACAAACTGTCCATTGAACTACCTCTAGAAGATGAAGGAAATTAACCAAAAAAAAAAGGAAGGTATTCACTCTATAAGCTTAGAGGTGGTTTTAGAGAGTTCCTGGAACAAGAATACCTCGCCATATTAGTTCTCTAGCACCAAGTACTATTTTAATGAGTGACTCCTGGTAATCTCAGTAATTTGGCAATGCTACAGTGTAGTTCGAAAACTTGACCATGCAATATAACTTGTAATTCAATCAGAGCAACACACACTGTTAGAGTATTAGCTCAACAAAGCCAGAAGGAACCAAATAACAAGGTAGCTAGCGAAAGTCTTTGTTTATATTTGCTGAACTTTGTCTATGAACATCTAGAACTAGTCAAAACAGAGAGACGGGATGAAGGCGTACCCTGGAGCTGCTGGACAAGTCCCTTGAGTATTTTCTCCTCGCCCTTGAGCTTAGACAATTCGGCTTCATCTTTAGCAAATGCCACCTTGGCTTGGTCAATTTCCTTTTTCCGTATAATTACACCCTCTTCATAAGTGGCAATCTTTTTCATCAACTTATCCCTTGCCGCTTTCCCAGCCTCCCAACATGTATTAGGGCACGTAACTTTACCATCATACTCATCGCTTCCATCACAACAATCTACACTAACGAGATAAACGTCTTGATACACTCTCAAAAAGCAAGACAAGGTGAAATAGCGAAATTCTACAGATCATGTTCAAAATCCCAATCAAGTACTTACCGCAAATACCATCATTCACTCGAGAAGAAAACAACACAAGAGGCATATGCCCTGCATTACGACAATAAAATTTCCCATTTGGACATGCCGAGGTCCCTGCAAATGCACCAAAATATGAAAATCAAACTTGCAATCTTACACACTATAACTTACATTTTACCATTTTACCCTCAGACTTTACAAATTACAATCCAAAATCGATAAAATTTACAACTTTCTAATATTTGGAGGCTCCATCCCAAAACCAATTAGCGAAAGGACTAGCTCCCAACGCGGAAATCTAATCTCACATCTGAGACACATACAATAAACCCTTTTTACCGCGAAACTCTACACAAACATAGTAAACAATCAGAGAAAGAAAAACAAGAATTACCGGGTTCGTCGGAACCGTCAAAGCAGTCGCAGAAGTCGTCGTTGAGCTGACTACGATTGATTTTCTTGGACCCATCTTTACATTTGATCAAACTAGAATCACCCTTGAAATAATTCTCATCTGATACACCAAATTAAACATTTTAATTACCATTTTACGCAGGAAAATTACATTATTCAAGTTCAAAATTAGGGTAAATTTACCTTCTGGAGAGATCCCAAGAAGGGGATTAGAGAGCAGAGAAGTTGATCCAAAAATCAATGGAGTGGTGTAAAATAAGATTAATATAAATTGAATTAACCTTAATTCCATTTAATAATAGTGTATGTTATTAATTGATTGATTTGAAGGTGATTGATGAAGAAATGGAGTAAGACGATCACGGAGTAGTTAGTGAAGAAAATTGTGGACGACACTGTGGAAACGACGTCGTTGGTGTTTTCAGATCAATCCCATTTGTTTAGGGCTTTAGCGGTTTAGCCTTTAGGCCAGTAGTTTATGGGTTGTATAGGTGTTTAAATGCGGGCTTGGTCGGATATGGGTCGGGCTCATGTTAAATTTTTGGCCAACAAACATACGGGTTAGTGGGTCGGGTCTTTGTATTTTTCTTAAAATGCGTACCCGCTTATTTAGCGGGCGGGATGGGCCGGGTTCAATGGACGAGATGACCCATGAGCAGCTCTAATGAGTTGTAGCACTCTCCAATTTAAGCCATGTTATTTCTGCCTTAATTTCAGCTCATTTCAATTAAATTCGAACCTATTTAGTTCAGTTTTGTTCAAGGTTAGTTCTGTTGAGTTCATCTCTTCACAAAATTAACTTTTACTGCATTCAGTTCACCTCAACTATATCAATTCCTTTCAGTCCAGCTTAACTCCATTCAATTCAATTCAGCTTGTCTCAGTCGAAAAGAATAGGGCATTAGTCGGGATTTGAAATGGTTATACTCCGTATATAAGGATGAATGATGATAAAGTCGGATATCTAGAGATTTAGTGTTATTCAACTACATTGGACTTTGAGAATTGTGGACAAATTGACTTAGTATCTTATTTGTTGATGTAGGCGTGTCCTTTTTTCAAATTCGCAAAATTACTCTTTGAAATTTGATCAAAGGTGAAAAAATAAAAATGTAATGCCAGTAAAAGTCGACTTGAACCGCCCAAAATACAATTTGATAGAACTCAAAATTTAGGTGAACCCAAAAAACTCCAGGAGTACATACTGTAACCATGAGATGCTTGTTTCATCTCTGGTTGATATTTACATCTTGGTCTTATCTGCTCCGTTTCTTGATGCCCCCGGGAAGAAAAAACGTGCGAGAAAGCTTGTCAATGAAAATAAGATTAAAAAAACTCTCGATTCATCGAGTGGACCATCTTGAACGGCGATGGGCATCCCTGACAGTCGCGAAATTCGGTTAATATCCAAGTTTTTTACTTCTTCATAGCTCAGAGATTCAAAAATCTATGGCCGAAACGACTTCTGGCATCACCGAAAGGATGAAAACTACATTCGTAAATGGACAACTTTCCTGGATAAATTACCCATCCTGAGACTAAACTTATAATTGATAACAGCCTTATCTGTTCCAAGTTGAGCCTGAATTTAATTCCATTTAATAATCGTTGTAAAAGTGTGTTAACAATAAAGTAATCTGAATAGTGAATGTTAATTGATTGACTTAATGGCAAATTGATGAAGAAATGGAGTGCATTTTTGAGGAAGACGATCACGGAATAGTTAGTGAAGAAAATCGGGGACTGGATTGTGGAAACGACGTCGTTGGCATTTTTAGATCAATCTCATTTGTTTAGAACTTTAGGCCAGTGGTTTATAGGTTGTACTATCGTCCAAATTAATCGAGATTTGGACTGCTTATGATTATAAGAATAATAAAATTGGACACCTTAAGTTTTGACGTTATAAATTTATAAGCATCGGACTTCGAGTGACGTGGATAACTTATATCAGTATCTTATTTATTAATCTGATCTAAGCGTGCGAATTTTTTCAAATTCACAAAATTACTTGTTGGAATTTTGATCAAAGGTGAAGATACTAAAATCTGCTATTGTTAGTACCGCAATGAATAGTTTGGTACGAGATTACTATTTTCACTACCGAATTGAAGTACAAATAAAGGTGTGTAAGTTCTTTTGATAAGTCTTTTGAAATTTTAAATGAACATAATTATCAAAGGATAGTGATGACAAAATAGTCATATGTAATACGCGTCTCTCTGTCTAGTGTATTAGAGGGAGAAAATCCTTAGAAAAAAAAACCTTAGAAATAAGAAATAAAATTGGGTTTTGAATGTCCTTCTTTATTCTTAATTTCTTACCCTTCTATTTCTTCATCTCTTTCTTTTTAGAACTTCATTATTTCTTGATTTTTACCTTCTTTAAGATTTGGCTTTATTTACTTTCTACCATAGCCTAGGAGAGTTATATTTAGCAATAAATCATAAGTATAAAGGTTTTAAATCAAGAATTATAAGAGAAATTTTTTGAGTCTTCGTTAAGTTTATTGACAATAAGAGAACAATGTTAGCCATTGTGTATTTGTGTTGGGAGAGTTTGATTTGATGTTTGATTTTCTTGTTTTAAAGATTTTCTCCTAAGTCTAAATGTGTTTCTCTTCATTGGAATATTGGAGCCTTGAGGTGTAAATTAACTTGTTTATGGATGGGAGATCTCTACAGTAAGTGTAGGAGTGTACCTACCATTCTTGCATTTCTATTAAGTTTGGACTTTGGATCTTGACTTTTGTTTGCTTCCGTCTTTGTGTGTGTGCTCTTTTTTTTTTTTTTTTTTTTTTTTTTCTTTTTTTTTTTGGGCCATTTTTCTTTTTAGCCTTTTTTTTGGGGCTTTTT
>JAYMSF010000971.1:0-13241 GCA_036897335.1 Silene vulgaris | reverse complement strand
ATCAAATATCATTTCTGTTAGAATATATATGTAATGTATTTAGCAAATATTGTGTATAATCTGTTTTCATATTTGTAGCAACTAATTAGGCATAATATCGCTTGTAATTAGGAAACGAGGTATCGTTGCTAAATGTACATATACTCTTCTTCCTTTGTGATGAATACAATCCAAGCAATTACAATTTTACTATTTCACATGTGCATATAGTGATAGACATGACAAATGGGTCAATTGGATCGGGTTTGGGTCGGCTCATTTCGGTTCTATCAAATTATCGGGTTAATTCAATTTTACTTATTTTTACTTTAGTTTTTATAATTGATTCTTTTTGTTTTTAACGTAAATAATATGAAGTGAACTATTAAATTAGTTATTTCAAGTCTTTTTTGTCAATTACACTTATGTTTTGTCGGGTTATTTTTGGGTCGGGTGGTTTCGGGTCGGATGTTTTGGATGGAGTCATTTAAGGTCGGGTTAGTTCCGGGTCAACAAAGTTTGGATCATGTTCGTGTATGGTCGGGACAATTCAGATTTCGGGTCACATTCAAGGATTGTAGTTCGGTCTCGGGTCAGCCTTTTCAGATCAGGTCGGTTTGATTTTACCAGGTTTACATATAGGTGCACTGCATAGGGACAAATCTTTTATTTTTCTTTTCTTTTTTTTTTTTTTTTGAAAAAATCTTTTATTTCTCTTTGTACATTGATTTTATCTTAACCATCTCTTAGAGATATATTTAAATCCGTCTTAAATGAAAATTTGCACGTAAAATAAAAGAGGATAAACAATGTAAAGTGATTATAATGAAGTCAACGCCTATAAATTATGAACGATATACTTATGAGATATGATGACAGATAACCAAGGCTGGCAATCCATCTGGCATAGTAAACAACGAAGGTTAACAAGGAAATATTTTACCAAAAAAAATGATTTGATTATGATGATTTAAAAGCGGTCCATTTTGTCATCTCTTTCCCATGAAACCACACCCTTTTTATGCTGAAACTAATTACAACAATGTAAGTACATTTTTATGCTGAAACCACACCCTTTATATTTCACATTTTCTATGTCCCTTTTTCCTTTTCCTGAGTTAACCTCCTAAATAACTCTTGGATTTCCTTGCCTTTTCTGGGTATCATTACTTCCCATACTTTTTATTAGATCCTTCTTTCATCATCATCGTCATCATTCATCCATTCAAGTGTAAGTACAATCTATTTCTTTTTCATTTAATACCCTTTCCGTCTTCACTCTTTTGTTTACCTTTTTCTTTTAATTATATAAAAGCGGTATTTTAATCAAACGTAGACAAATGATTACCACAGAGTGAGTACTTGTTTAGTAATACGATTATTTATGTTTGTGTTTTTGCTGTTTCTTGGTTCCATATTTTTCTGGGTCCTTTTCATTTATTAGCAATAGTACTCAACTAAAATTCAATGCATTGTCTAATTTTAATGTGTATGATGATTCTGTTACCTAACTGTATTGTTAACAAATCTGTAAACTTTGAAAGTTCAAACCCATCAATTTTGACTCTTAGTTGTATCCAACTCTGACTTGTGGTTGTAAAAAGAATGCAACTTTATGATTCAATCATCTATTTTGTGATTATTAGATGATATTGGATATAAAGATCAGTTCTTTTAAAACGCAAATTCTTGGTTAAGATCATTCTAAGTTAAAACGACACTCACAACCGATTTTAGTAAGGCATAATAAAAGGAGGGTTGTGAGAGGTTTAACTTAAGACGGTCTTAAGCAAGACCTACCGGTTTTATAAAGGGTATAGAATAGAATAAGATTCTGAAAAGATAGAAAGATTGACATGAATTGTGTGGTTTCTTGAATGTTAACAGGTTGGAAATTATTGGTGATCTTGATGGTATAAAGGGTCTAAGAAAGGGATTTGATGAAAGAGTTTCGTGATACCCATTAAGAAAAAACTTGGAATTGTGAAGAGATGGGATCATTTAAAGGTCATGTAGTTCCAGGTACATTGTTTCTGATGGTGGGATTATGGCATATGTGGTGTAGTCTGTATAGATATGTTACGAGTCCGAAGACATTTCGGGTCCGGACATGGAATCCGGTACCGGGATTTGGTGGAAGGCTTAGGTACTTGGAATTGTATATGGTGGTGATTGGTGCTTTTATTGA
Organism: Silene vulgaris; assembly: GCA_036897335.1. Taxonomy (NCBI): domain Eukaryota; kingdom Viridiplantae; phylum Streptophyta; class Magnoliopsida; order Caryophyllales; family Caryophyllaceae; genus Silene; species Silene vulgaris. Next base: position 11,074 of record JAYMSF010000971.1, on the reverse strand, counting down.
TTTGTGCATAGAGCTTGTATATGCTCCTCATCTCAAGTACTTTGTAAATGGGATTTTGAATCCGAATCATATGAACAACTTTGAACACTCTGGAATGCTCATCATGTTCTTCATCTATGGCCTCGTTGCTCTCGTCTCGGTGGAAACCAGGTTGGTTTGCCTTCCTTTGTTTATTACTATGAAATATCTTTTAATTGTTGTTTAATAGAAGAATTTGGTATGGTATGGTATGGTGTGATCATTGATCGGATTGACTAGTTCGTTTCAATCCTGAAATTGGTGTGCAACTTTTGAGAAGTTCTTAATTTGTAGCTTAACCTTTCTACTGGTTAGCACTTTGCTTTTGTTTTTAGTAAGTCGTATTTTCCGTAAGACCGTAAAGCAAATGCTTTTATGTAAAAAAGGAATTATGATGAACTTAAACATGAAATTCAATAATTTGAGCATGATAAATCTTTGAAGTACTATTTTAATAATGGCTCTAAAAGCACTTGAAAAAAGGTGATTACTCAAAAAAGTTGGTGAAGAATCTGAATTCTCTTTTCCACCCTTTCCCACCACTTAAAAGAAGCTGATACAAAACTTGTATGTTTGTAGTCTAACACTGTAATGTATGCCTCATCGAAAACTAGTCAATAACGATGAAGTGGATTATCATCAAAATAATTATGTTAGTCAAACACTTGTTGTTTTTCACTAACAAAGGTAATTATAGGAAGAAATTTGGTGTGAGTTTGATGCTTCTTATAATAGGAAGACTTCAGATTTGGTTCGGACTTCGGACCACATAAACATTGTGCTTAATAACAGAAATTAGTTAGATATCCACTATATATGTCCTACTTTCATGTGTGGAAGCTAGTGATCAAAATTATCACATCAGTGTGGACCTTTATAGGAAGGACGACATCTAAGTGGGACATTTCTAGAAAGGATGTAATCCGTCCTATTTCGAAACATTTGTTGTTTCCTTGCACGATAACTAAGAAAAACAATAATAAGACGGAAAGATTGGTAACAAAACTACAAATGGACAAATGAGCAATATGGTCCTTTGGAACGAAAAGTTTAACCCAGAAAGGAAATGGTAAGTGACTATGACAATCTGCTAGTCTTTGTGAATCGGTTGGAGAAGCGTTTAAGAAATAGAGGTGGAAAGAGCCGTGTTTCATCACAAAGTTTAGTGCAAAGTGTTGCCTTGGACATGTTCCTTTCTTATGTAATTTGTAAAAGTGCTGTTTTTTTAGGCCATCCATGTGTAGGGAAGTATTTGTCCTAGATAGTAGACACCCCTTTCTCATCCACTGAGGATACCAAAGTTATGATGGTTACTGCATAGTAGTTTCTTGTGATATTCTCTTGTCTTCCCACTGTAGTTAGTGAGATTTGTCGTCCTCAGCCACTAAGTTAGATCGGGAAATTTGTGAACTGCACTTTTGTTACTCCTCTCGTCTTTGTTCTGCGTACAATTGGCTACACAGTTGGGGATTTGGTCTATTAGAAATGCTATAGTGCCTAGATATGCTTCACATTTTTCTGCGTTATTGGCGTTCTATATGCAAGAAGATTTTGCAACGCATTGGTGGGGATCTGACAGAGAGCCAATATGAGAATCAAAATTAAGAACAGTTTATTAATTAGAATTTTATATTGCAGGAATTTTAGATTATTGTAGACTGTTATAGGAAATGGCTTAGTTTTATAAACTTTTCAGATGTAATTGACATCTTAGCTTGGTTTCTTTTTATAAGATTTTTCTTATTCTGAAAGTTAGTTCCCTTTCGTGGTTAGAAGGAGAACCGTGCAAGTGGTGTTAGAGAAAGCTTCTTTTATTTGTAAATCTATCTTAGAAACCGGTAATTGATTAAGACGTTCAATTGGTTGAGATAGCTTCTTACAATCTAACCCTCTGTTTGGATGCAAGGAGTTTGGCAGAATAAAGAGAGAAACAATCATATTTATTTGATTAGCGAAAACTGCGAAATTGAATTGAAGGGAAATTGAGAGGAAAGTGGAGTGATGTATTTCCTCCTCCAAGACAAAATAAAATCCCTTCAACATAGGGTAGTGTGTCAGAAAGAGGTGCATGAGATATATGAAGAATCGGAGTAACATTCTATATACCACTATTCACAGTTTCACACCGTAATGACACGAATTTTAAAAATGATTGCTTATGGTTTTTCATGTTCCGTTTTCAGGTCACTTCCCTTGCCCGATGGAGCTCTTTGTTTGGTCGGTGCCACAGCATTCTCGTCAGAATACCTGCTATTTTATTTCCACTCTACAAATCATAAAGGCCTGGAAGGCTATTACCACTATATCCTTGTTCTCTTGATAGGCCTGTGTGTCTTAACTAGTGTTCTTGGTGCACTTGTTCCCTCAAGTTTCCCTATCGACTTATCTAATAGCATGGCGATTGCTCTTCAAGGACTTTGGTTCTATCAGACTGCCTTTACCCTTTACGGTCCTATGATGCCCGATGGCTGTCAACTCAATGGAAATGAGATTGCTTGCCGCTCAGCAGATAACCAAATCAGAGGAGAATTGCTTGCAAACTTTCAGCTGTTTTCAATGGTGGTTGGTGCTTTTGTCCTTGTTGCGGTGTCTTATGCTTTTGCCAATTCAAGATTTGGCCATGCTAATCAAGAAGGCTTACGGACAGCTGATGGTGATTTGTAGAGGATAAAGTAGGCATTTCAGGTACATTTATTCTCTCTCGTTCGAGAAATTGTCTCAGAATCGGGAGTATTATTTCATTCATTAGCTACTGTTAATTTTACTTTTACCGCAACTTATCTGTGAAAGGAGAAAATTAGTACTCCCTCGTCCCATTTTGTCTATTTTAGTAGAGTATATTGTTTAAGATTTAATGATGACCTTTTTTGCCCCTTGACTTAAAAAGTTTTTGCTACTATAGTACATTTAGTACTAGTATGGAAGGTTCATTATTTTATTTTACCAGATTCAGAAAGAGGGATTATAGTGGGATGGACTAAAAACAAAATGAGGACAAATATAAGTCGGATGGAGGGAATATATGTTTTCTATGGGAAAATCGATAGTTCTGCCATTCACCTTAGTAGATTTTTGGAATTGGTTTTCTAACTCGGCATAAATTCTTGTTGAGGGTTGTTTTGACCTGCTCGAGATTGCTTCTTAAAATTGAATGTAAAATGCTGAATACTTGATTAGCTAGTTCATGTCAATTTGAAATAAGAACTTTCAGTCTAGAACAAAAGATTTGAGTATGATTCTTGTGGTGCGCCCGATGCTAATATACCTGTTCTTGGTTACCACAGAGATTTTCTTACACATGACAAGGACGGTGATTACTCTAAGGCGTTCTCCAACTTTGCCACGGCCATTACAGCTCGACAAGAGGCACTGGCAACGTGATTGATGTGCAGCATTCTGTTCATTTCTATACGTGTACATTTCCTTTTGGCTTTCAGCCCTCAAGTCGTTACTGAAGTAGGGATCGAAACTGTTTTAACAATTTTTTGTAGTGGTTATAGCAAGCACTGAGCAATTTTAGGAGCTAGACATGAATTTTTTGTGGGTTTTATTTAGGAGCCGTATATGAGAATGTTAGCTAGTAAAAGTATTGAAAATTGGTGTACTACTACTCAAGATCAGGGCTAAAAACCTGTTCATGTAAAACAAGATACTCCGTATAAAATGTCGACTTCTAGGAGACATTATTCACACGGTCTCCATCCCAACTATCACTATGCTAAGACCTATTTGGTCAATGATATTTAGTATAATCATGAACTATCATGTTACCACCGAAAATGTATTTGCCTAGTGGTTAAGATGAATGGTAATCGAATTAGTTTAAGTTATGACATGCAGTACCTTATAATTTGACTTCAAATCCCGTCAACTTTAAAATCGCCAGGGTGGCTCCACCTAGAGGTAGCAATAGGGTCAGTCGGGTCGGGTTAAGTCTGGTCGGTTCATATCGGGTTCGAGTCATGTCGGGTCGGCATACCCTTTTGGGTCGGGTCGGTTTCGGGTCACTATTGGTCGGGTCATTTCGGTCAAATGGTGTGTCGGGTCACTATCAGGTCTAGCGATTTTATTACATTCAATTTTTGACCATATTATTTTTTCGACAATTATTTCGTTTAATTAATTCATTATTAAGTAAAATGTATCAAATTAAACACCAATTTGGTGTTTAATTTGATCAATATTAAACTTAATAATTGTCAGATTATCGTTTTAATCGGGTCGATATCGGGTTGGGTCAATATCTGGTCGGGTTCGGGTCATTGATCATCGGGGGGCGTCGACTTACGGGTCGATTTCGGGTCATGATGTTTTCGGGCCGTCGTTTTTATTCGGGTTCGGGTTCGGGTCGGACTTGCCAGCTCTAGCTCCACCCCATTCAAGTACACTATTACAATTTACAATACAGTGTTCGAATCCTCCTGGCATATTTTGAAAAATACCAACCTATATAAAATCACCCAAAATTGAATCAAAATCTGGGAATTGATCAAAATCAATAGAATATGGGAACATTCATAGGTCACGCAGTTCCAGGTACACTGTTTCTATTGGTGGGTCTATGGCATTTGTGGTGCACCATTCTTAGATACGTATCAAACCCGAATAACTCTCGGGTTCGGGTATGGAACCCTGTTCCTGGTTTTAATAATCGGGTCAAGTATTTGGAGCTTTACACCATTGTTATTGGTACTTTCATTGATTTGTGTGCTGAACTTCTGTATTCACCTCATCCTAAGTATTTTGTTAATGGGGTCTTGGATTCTGCTCATTTGTATTGCTTTGAGCATGCTGGAATGATTGTCATGTTCTTCATTTTCGGTCTCGTTTCGCTTGTCTCGGTTAAGACCAGGTAATTTGGGGGATGAAATGCTGTTGTTTGAATGTTTTGTTCATGATAACAATTAGTCTTGCTTATAACGGTTGTAAATTATAGCGAATTGGTGTATTGCCCTATCATCCCCAGAAAAGGTGTTGGTTGGGATGGATTTATGATAATTGGGAATTTGAGATTTGTTAATTTGATTCTCTATTGGCTAAATGGAGGGTGAAATTGTGAATGAGAATGATGTCTGACTTAGATGCAGTTGGAATCGATAGAGTGTGGGGTCAATTTTAATGTCATTGATGTATTAGTTCTTATTATTATGAGGTCTAAAGCCATAAAATGTTCAAATTTAACAATTAAAAACGTCTCGAATGAGGGTCCCTAGGGTCACCAAAACGATGGTTGTTTTTATGCTGACGGGTTCCAAGCCAAAGTCATGAGTATTGCTGCTCAATGACTTTACCGGCTAAGCTAGTTTGTTTGCAAGAATGTTTGAGGATTAGACTAACCTAACGACAATGTTGCGTGTTCAGTTATCTTCCTATGCCAGACGGAGCACTTTGCTTTGTTATAGCTGCGGCTTTCTCTTCAGAATACCTGCTGTTTCATTTCCATTCAACTAGTCATAAGGGGATGGAAGGTCACTACCACTTCATCCTTCTTATGCTGATAGCCTTGTCGATTATCACCAGTATTCTTGGTGCTTTTGTCCCGTCAAGTTTTCCTGTTGATTTATCGAGTGGCATTGCCTTGACCATGCAAGGCCTTTGGTTCTATCAGACTGCCTTCACCCTTTACGGTCCTATGATGCCAGAAGGCTGTGAACAGATTGGTGATAACATTGTTTGCAGTACGTCAGACAGTCTAATCAGAGGGGAGTTGCTAGCAAACTTTCAGTTGTTTACATTGGCTGTCGGCGTTTTTGTGTTAATTGCACTTTCCTACAGCTTTGCATATTCGAGATTTGGTCGTTCACGAGAGGAGCTTGCAGAGAGCTGATGTTTATGATGATACATACAGATTCTGTTAGGTATGTCATGTACAATTTACACTTGTTCCTACATTATTCATATGGGAATCTAGAGAATTCAAACTCCCTATGTTGCATCTGTATAGAATCCGGACACTTTTTGTCATCACGGAAGTATTCTTTCTCTCATCACATGAGCTCAAAACCCGTGGCATCAAAAGTTGCAACTGTGGACAATATAATTCTAGTGTTATTGTCGTCTTAGTTTCTTCGTACATTGGCTGTTTACGAAGTTATTCCTGTATCTGACACACTAATGCATTTATTATCTCCGGTGCAGACATAATTTATCCCAGACATTGTGGACGTAGATACAGTTAAGGAGAGAGGGTCAGGACGCCGAGTTGCCGTGTCATCGCTTAAACAACTGAAGTAGGCCTCTAGCAGCAGTTTCTTTGATATACAAATCTACATACAACAGATAAGGGATCTCAACTCGAGCAAAGTTGAGGAATTCAAAGCAGTGAATGATTGTGGTTAAAGCAACTGATACAGTCCAGATGAACTATGCTCTGTGTGGTGACTGGTGAGTGATCGAGTGGCAAGGCTAAGATGGGTTCCGAGATCAAATATGTATGTCATGGACTCACAGTGCTTGTGTAATGTGTATGTGTGCGTGTTTTTGTGTGTACGCTACCAGTTTAATGGTTTGGCATGTCAGCCTGGATACATTAGAACATTGTATCTCGTATACTTCAGTTTAATACTTAAAATGGTTTGGCTTAGAAATTATGCATTATCCCGGTGTGTATGTAGTTTATACTTCCAAACCCCATTGTTCAAGTTACTGGTAGCCGCAACGATCATTTCCATCTATATCATGTATAAAACTGAGGGTCCATAAAATACAAAGTATTATGAGGGTGCAAACATTACACTTTTGTATACTATATCTAATCGATAATTTGATGATCTGATTTTCATAAATTGAGTTCACTTCTGTTGTTGAAGCATATGAGCAGGGTAACCATGACGGGTAGTTCAGTAAGGAATGATGGATTCAATGAGTTCTTGAAGGGGAGCCAGCTCTTTCTTGTCAATCAGCCCAAATTCCTGTACAAATGTCGCACAAAATATTAGATCCTGCAGGAAGCTGCATCTTCTGCAATATGAAGCTACTCTGAGGGCACAAGCTAAAAAGTACAAGTACACCGTAATTACAGAGAATCCTACATTGACAGTTATTTTCTTTTGAAGAGTATATAGGATGACTGGATGAGTAGAACCCGACCTTGGATAGACCGATAAAAATTGTCGGGACACAATTCAAACCTATCTAAGATCAAAGTACAACCCAAAAGTGGAACATATCCGAATTGGCTGATTTCCATGTCTACCTCTAAATCTCTAATCTTATTGGAAAGTATTCATAAATTGACTAATGGTACTTGACCAAACCGCCCTAAGAAAGATGGCCTAAAATTGCCGCACTCACATTAATATAAAGAAGGTAACATAGAAAATTCACACCGAGTCATACAAAGGACTACTAAACTGTCCAATTACTGAATAACAAACCATTCCGTAAAAAAGAAGAGTCGATTCTCCCCAAAACTATCAAATTCAAAGAACTTTACAACTTTTGAAGAGCGAATGGTGGCTGGCTGGCTGCTTGCGATGTTGAGTGGAAAAGAGTTTATACACAAGACACCACTATATCTTTCCCGAACTCAATGACATTCTCGATTACTATAGAGTTATAGAATTCCCCTTTTTTTACTAGTCCCTGAAAATAAACTCCCTTTGTCCTCGCAGATAGTTCACATTTTCCATTTTAATTTTTCTCAGCGTAGTTTACATTTCCTTAATAGGTATGTTAGTGTGGTGGAGAATGTGAGACTCCCTACTCTACTTGCATGTGCTTATACAAGAGCTCGCCATAAAGCAAAAGTTATCTATTTGGGCGGGGAAAGGGAGTACTACGTAAGTACGTATCATGAGCTTCAGACAAAAGCATATTTATTTTCCTAATTACATAAATATTGAACTATCTCCCTAAACAGCAGCGTATGCCCTTCTCGAGAAATCAATCACAGAGTGTAACTAAGTGCTAAAAATTCAGGTAGTATATATCAAAATAATGGAAGAAGGCTTACAAAGACAAATAGTATGAAATGCTTGAAACAAGTATTCAGGTGGGCCTCCTCCTTCAGACTCACGATTTTCTGGAAGTGCGAATGATAAATATGAGCGTAAACCCTAAACAATCGTTTAAAGATTACCTTGACTACATCTCCGAAGTTCATAGGAAATGGCGTCCCTGCAAATGAAAAATTTGACCAAGAAAAAAAAGTTTATGCACCAGTCAAATAGAAATCTGAATCAATTCCGCCAATAAATAAAATAATACTGTTAACAGGAAACACCATCTAGGTAACACTTGCCAACTTCACACTTTCAAAAGATGACACCCTAATTACTTCAGGGAGACTTCTGCCTGAGAACCGAGATCATTGGGGCTCGTCACCCTAAATTGTTGGACCTATACAGACTTGCTCATATAATGGCAAAGTGGCTCTTTGAGCATTAAGCTTGTGATTGCAAAGAGGATTCCATTTTCTATGGTTTGCATGTCACTTTGATAGTCCATCTATTCTTTTGACTTAAGTCATCCTCACACCTGGAGAAATTCACTTCTTTCAAGATCTCTCAAAATATAAGTTAATAGTACTCGCATGAAAGGTGTACGCTTATGAAAGCAATTTGGCTGCAAATCTTAGAACAGAAGTATTTTTTCACTGCTCTTTATTGTAAAATTAAAGTTAAACCACATTCTTGGCAAATCCAAGACGTTATATGTAAAATCGACGAGAGTAACTACGATTGCACAATTATTGTGGACAGTAATGTAAAAAAGATTACCAATTTTCTGAGGGAAAGTGGATTCATCGTCCAATTGAGATTCAACCCAATCCATCAGGTATTCGACATATTTTGGAGCAGAAACCTCAATAGGTTTTTTGATTTGCACGCCATCAGCCCACCGATACTCATACCTGTGAAGGACAATTGATGTAAGCCAAGGGTAGATGTTATATTCTAACATCGTGGCTTGGGCTTGCATTTCCAGTTTAGCAGAATAACAAGACATAGTGATGAAGGAATAAATCATCAAACAGGGCACAGAGTTTATTGGAACACATTCTATGAAAATTCAATACTCTTACTCATCAGAGTCATCACATATTTTATATCCTTAATTCTGAAGTCAAGTGAAGGCATACAAGCAAGAAATGGCGTATTACGGTTATGCTCTATTTGTGATGGAATTAATTAACCAAAAGACAGATTGGAGGAAGTGGGGGGTTATAGAAAAATTGGACGATCCCCGCTGAACAAGATGGAGCCGCTTAGTTTCTGGTAATGTTAGTACAAACAGTCATATACTTCACCCAATTCATGGGACATCATATATATCAAAACTGCAGCCGAAACTTGAGGTCAGAATCTTTAACTCAATTTAATTAGAAAAGGTGCTACAGTTGACTGTTGCAGTCTGAATTCTCTGAAACTCTGAATCACGCTCAACATTATTAATAAGTTAGCCAGCCTCCCTTTTTACCTTCAGACAACCCCAAATCAATTCCCTCTGTACATACACGATCCATGGCATATAACATATAACACCACCAGCTCACACACCATCAGCAAACAGGCAAGAGCAACAAAAATTGAGAACCAAGTAGAAAAAGGGGACTACATGACTGCAGGCAATAGGAATTCAGATAATCAATACCACCCAGGCATCCAGTACATATCTCAGATGTTGACGCTGGCAGGATGGCTGGAGTCTTACACCCCTTTGATCTGGGACTAACAGGAAGTCCATTTCTAAAAACATTGATACCAGCGTATACATCTATCTCATTCATTGTAAAACTCTAAAGCCGAATTTTTGAGGTACATCACGTATCAACTGAGTGCAGACACGGGAAAAAAACTCATTTCATCTTAAAATTTTAAAATAAAAAATGAAATAAGATACGTCACTCAAAATCCAAAATCCAAAATCCAAAATCCAAAATCCAAAATCGATACCACAGCTTGAATTACTGAAGCATGATGAAATCTTTTCCACTAAAGATTCTAAATGCGAACAGAAACATAACTCACACACCACATTTCATTTTTCTGATTCAATTGCCATATATTCTTTCAGAAAATGGAATATGTTGGGCATTAAATGTATTATAAAATGGTAATAAAAAAAAATCTTCACTGAAATTTTGCAGTTGCTATGAAAAAGTGAAATCAATTTGTCAATCATTCTTAAATTTCTTTCCAGATCTCAATTTTTTTTTAAATAAACAAAACCATATGTTTTCATCAAAGGCTAACTCTCTAGAACTTCAATAATGGTCCTGCTGGCTTAGAGAATGAAGGTCGGATCAAAGACTTTCACTGGATAAACTTCCAGCACTACAAGAATGGTGGCAGGCAGCGGGTCTGATATTTTATAATGATTATGACAAATTCATTTTTTCACATACGACTGGCCAATTAAAAAATTTTGGAAGTACAGAAATTTATAAGCAACATCAAAACAACATATTGAAAAGCAATTACTTGGGTCCGGCTGTCATGGTAGGACATATTGAAAAGAAATGTATAAGTAATGTTGCCTAAAGTTTAATGTCTCCTTCAATAAAGTCTCAACGCGGCTTTCTTTCCGAATTTTTGGCTTCTGCATATAAATATCACCAAAGAATTTTCTTCAATGTGGAAATGCGAAACATACCTTTCCCAAGATCATCTTCAAGTTCATGAACCATCAAAGCTCTTCCAACATCAGTTTTTGGCCACTCAGTGGAATCTGTATACCACAAGGCGGGGAGGTTTAAATTTCCCCAAAGTACAGTAAAAATATCAATATCCATAGAACTGAATGTCTAAATGTTAGCTACGTATAACTGGTGTATACACTCAATCAATTTATACCTGATTATCAATGATGGTAGGCTCAGGTACTCCTGCAATGTGCGTACACAGCCAAATAAATTAGCAAATGAACTTGAATAAGTATCTAAATTCGACTACAAATTAATCTAGAAAACTGTTTTACAATCTGTGGTAGCAGCAATTTTTTCCAGGTCACCCGCGATAACATAACGCAATTTTTCCAATAATTTTATAAACTTTAAGACACTCAAAACAAATTAAACGACCCTGTTAAAACGAAAACTTCAAGGAGTACTTAT
>JAYMSF010000970.1:0-13245 GCA_036897335.1 Silene vulgaris | reverse complement strand
TATATTCTAATAAAACTCAAAATTATACATATAAGTTCAATTAGATTTTAATTTTGACAGCTAAAAAATCAAAATGTAACTCAAAAATTTTAAAAGCTCGAAAATATTGCATATAAGCTCAACTAGATTTGTATTGGATGTATCATGCTCATATACATATGGTTGTATAGTCTTATTTGTGCACAAATTATTGTTTAAGACGGACGTATCCGTCTTAAACCTTAAGACAAGTCAAATACATACCAAATTACATGACAAGTTTCCTATAAATGGCCAAAAATTTGTCTTAATTATCACCACTTGTTAGTATTTCACCCGTTTTAAAATTTAAGACGGATACTCTCGGGGTGTTTGGTAAGTAGCGGATTGGTAAAAATCCCGCATATTCAAGGCCTTTAGCATGTTTGGCTCACCAATATACTAATTTGAGTGTCTGGTAAATGACATATTGAAACAGTAGATTGAAGCACAATCTACTGTTTTTTAATATGCCGCTCCCCCAGCATATTCATATTAGTAGATTGTGAAAAATGAATATGACAACCATTTATGCATAGATACAACAATCTATTAAGTTAAATCCGTTAATACCAAATACTTTTATCAAATCTGCTAATTGAATATGCTAATCAAACTTGTCAATCGAATCTGTCATTTATAATCTGCTTTAGTGTGTCTTTGACCTAGCTTGTAATAGTGTTTTTGGACTCAAAAACACTTTTTGGCCAAACATATCATTTTCTAAAAGTTAGACAAAATTTCACAAAAGCTGAAAAACCATTTTTTTGCCCATACAAATAGAAGCAGCAATTTGTTGCTTCTAAATCATTTTTGAGAATTGAGGTCAAACATGCTTTACTAATCTGTTTCTGCTAATATTAATCTGCTGACTACCAAACATGACCGTCTTAAGCGAGACTTACCGGTGAACTTTTACTCCATAATTAGATTATGTCAACCTATCGTTCTCATAAATTCACATTTAAAACCCAAAAGATCGAACCCACACCCGATCAACATTCACTCCCAAACACAGGGAAGAAAGATGCAAACTTCAAGCAACAATGGCGATCGAACCAACCTTTCTCGCACTTTCAAATACCTTATGGGTTTGTCTTTAATCCCTCAAATTTCCAAACTTTTTACAAAATTTTACTAACCCATTTTGCTCTTCTAATTTAATTTTGATTTTCTATGCAGCAACCCAGTTTTTATCTAGAGGAATCCCTTTTATCTTCAATTCTTGGATCGTTAGGCATCTTACTGAAGCTGATTATGCTGTAAGTTGTTTATTTACTGTTAATTTTCAATAAAGTTGTCTCCTTTTTGTAATTTGATCTTCAATACTTGTAATTTAGCTACATTGTTAGGATTTATGGATTGTTGAACTTAAAAAGGTTGATATTGCGGCGGTTCTTTCTCTTGTGAAGTAGCGGTCTTTCGAAGTTATTGCGGGAGCCATTGAGGCACTGGGGCAATGTTGTTGTTGTTGCTGTGAATTGTGGGTTGTGGTTGAATAAAGTTGGAATCTTGGTAATGTATTGATACAGCTAATTTAGTGTAAAACCGCCTTAGAAATGTTTTTGTTGATCATGATTAGTGGATGGTTTGATAGAGATTCTCTAATAAGGAGCTATGTTGCAAAAAAATGTTTTTTTGATGATGATTTAAATCCGTTTTATGTGTTATGAAAAGTTTGGATGGTTGAATGATTTTGCGACTGTCGGGTTGCAGATTTATGCAGTGCAATTCCATCTGTTTGTTACCTGTGTACTGTTTCTCAGTCGTGAAGGATTTCGACGTGCATGTATGCGAGCTGAGTTTAAATGGTATTTTTTCTTTAATCACTCTCTTTTTGGCATGTTTATTTGGTCTACATTATCAAATTAGGGAACACGGCATTAATTTTTATGCATTGTTACGTTGAATGCTTGGTCAGGTTATCTCAGGTTTCCGCTGTAGTGAAAAAATAAATCATGAAAAATCAGTGATATTTGGCTTTTTTGCTTGTGTTGCAGTGAAGACGACAAAAATGGAGAAAATGCAGCTAAGTTAATGAAAGTGGCATGGCTGTCTCTTCCTCTTGGTATGGTTGTTACAGTGATAGCTTGCGCAGCCATCTTCTGGTGGCAAGAGCTGAGCTTTTCTAGCTCATATGGCCAGGCTATTTTAATAAACGGTAAGGTACTGATCATCTCAGCTATAACTTGTAGGGGATGAAGATTTTGTGAAGAATTTTATGTTGGATTATTGTCTTACTGCTTCATCTGTTACTTGTTAGCGCTGCAGGCTTTGCGTGCTTGTTGGAGCTTTTGGCAGAACCATTGTACATACTTGCCCAGTATTTGTTTTGTCTGAAGCTACGAATGGTAGTTGAAAGCACAGCAACGCTTGCTCGTTGTCTAACCACTTATGCACTCATTGCTAGGAAAGGTGGCTTGGTAAGCTGTCGATAGCACACTAAATTTTAACCGTCTTCTGAATTGTGCTACTGTTTTCTACTTTGATAGTTTACCTTTTTTTTTTTTTTACTCGATATCAGTTTTTCTATTCTTGTGCAGCAAAATGCTATTGTGTTTGGATTATCACAAGCATCATATGGAGGTTGCATTTTCTTAGGTTATTGGGGATACTTTCTTTTCCTTCATAGATTGCAAGGTTCAAAGCTCTTACCCTTCAGGTATGTTCTCCTAAGCTGTCTAAACGAGGTATTTGTCTGTCTATTTAGGGTGACTCTCCTATGCAGTTTTACCTGAGATATTTATTAGTAAGCAAAGTGCTGTCAGGATATGCGATATTTGTGCGTTTCACCTACCTTTTAGTGGCTTCAGTTAGTGTTCTTCTGACTTCTGTTAGGTTATTTCTCTATCACAGTATCATGTTGTGTTAAAACTTTTTATTATCATTTTCTCTCAGATCAGGTGAGATAATGAAGTACGATAAGCCACTGTTCAAGATGTGTACGCTGTTTACCCTTCAGTCATTCCGTAAATTGGTTCTTCAAGAAGGAGAAAAAATGGTCCTTGTGTGGTTCGACACTCCGTATAACCAAGCTGTATATGGTCTAATAGACAAATTAGGTGATTTATCTTCCAAAACATGATACTTGTCTGTCTAGTATAAAGAATTCCGGACAAAAAACAATGTTCAGAATTCAAGGCATCTTTAGCTTGAAACAGTAGGTTGATTTTCAGGCTTATTTGCTTACGTTGTCTACAATTTATATCTCAGGGAGCTTGGTGGTGAGAATGGTATTTCTACCTTTTGAAGAAAGTTCCTATGTGACATTTGCAAGGTCTGCTACAGGTTATATACTTCCTCTTTTCAAGTCTTCTTATCAATTCTTCAAAAAAAATTCATATATACTCCATAGCCTTGATGTTACGACGCATCTTTACTTCCGCTCTTTAGTATGTATATGTGGTTGTATTTGAAACTCTCAGTTCTCACTGAAAAGATAAGCAATCAAAGCTTTGCTATATGCATTACTTTATGTGCAAATGTTGTACCACCATGCATGACTAGAGTACTAGATATTATTTTACTGTAATGATATTATAAAATGCCGCCTTTCACATTGCAGAAGAATCAGTAGACAGAAGGAAACAGCGCCTAACAGAAGCCCTGAAGCTTGTGTTGTTAATTGGTACGTCTGCCCATCTTGTTACTTCATTGATCTACATCTACTACCCCCAACTTTTCTTGAGAGAAAAGTACAAGGTTTATATGTACTTTGAACTGGATGACTGGTACTAATTGCGGATTTATGTATGTGACTCTATATTTGTGTTGATGATTGTCGTAGGTCTTATTGTTGTGGCTTTCGGACCAAGCTATTCTTATTCACTCATTAGATTGCTGTATGGCCATAAGTGGAGTGATGGAGAAGCTTCACCTGCTCTCAAATACTATTGCTTGTATGTTATGCTTCTTGCTATGAATGGTAAGTGATATTTTTCAAGTATTAATTGACCATATTGCTTCAAT
This sequence comes from Silene vulgaris, assembly GCA_036897335.1. Taxonomy (NCBI): domain Eukaryota; kingdom Viridiplantae; phylum Streptophyta; class Magnoliopsida; order Caryophyllales; family Caryophyllaceae; genus Silene; species Silene vulgaris. The sequence continues at coordinate 9,258 of JAYMSF010000970.1, read as the reverse complement.
TTACCTTTGTAAATCTCGTTCCCACGCTTCTCAGTGCGAATAATGACGAATGGACCTACTATGTTAATTAATATGAACATTCGCGGGACCCCCTCTGTAAGAATCCACATACAGATCTCATTAACATATATTTTTCAATTTTTGGGTTGCATCAGGAACATCGGAAGCTTTCCTGCATGCTGTTGCAGATGAGAGCCAATTGAAGCGCTCTAATGATTCGTTACTTGTCTTTTCGCTGATATATGTTTTGCTGAATATCCTGCTCGTTCGATCAGCTGGGGCCATCGGTTTAATAATAGCAAATTCAACAAGTATCCTTGTTCATGTTTATATTTATTGACAATCGTTTTGCCAAATGTTACGACTTTTTTTTTGTTGATTTCGGCCAATTTCTTTGGCCTTTTATACATAAGCGCGTCTACTTACAGGTCAATTCATATTTTCCAACTGAAGAAGTCCTAGTAGATATTTCTTTTAATTGTTCTTAGACTGCTAGTTTATTTCAGAAAATTTCCTGGTCAAATGTTACATGTAGTTCATTTCAGAAAATTATTCCAGATAATTTAATGCAACTTGATCGAGTTTTCTCTTTTACAGTTTTACCATCACTCTTGCTGGTGGTGATGGTCTTCTGCGTGTGTATTGTATTGTGAATTTTCGACCTCTGTTTCCTTGACTATAGTAAAGATATGGCACTGAGGATAATTTATTCAGCAGTTTTTATTAAGCGTTACTTCAAGGTTGGACTTCCTTTCTTCGCAATAATTTATATGAGACGGTCTAATGTGTGAAACCAAACTTAATTAAATGAGGCATCTACAAGGATTTTGAGCGGATCTCATACGTGAGATTGTCTCATACAAGACCCATTGCAGTTTTCTTAGTGCCAAACCTCGTTAAAGTAGGGATGTCTTTGTAACTCTGTTCTGCGGTTTCTTAGTTTGATTTGCTAATGCCTACAGGATTCGTCCTCGTTCTCGTTTCGCAGCTGTTTGCCCTCAGGTTGGGTGGTGTTGATAATTTCTGGAGCCATCACTCTCATATCCGAAAAGATATTTTTGGACAAAGATAACTTCTGGATGTCGTTTTTAGTTCACTTTTCTGTTGGATTTACTTGCTTCTGTTTTTCAGCTGTTATCATGTAAGTAGTGTTTCCATTGCCACCATATACTGATATACTGTACTGTTTAACTGAGGAATCAGATAGTTTCTAAACTTACGCTTGATCTTTTTGTTTCGGTAGTTACTACCGGGAGCGAGGTTTCATCAACAAATTGTTCCGTATTCGCCATCATGCCGACTAGATGAGAATATCCTCTTCTCACATCACTGAAGGTATCTTCTTCTCTCCCACCCTTGCTTGCCTAGTTGCTTTATCAATTCTCGTTCAATTATAGAAATCCAGCCAGTGATTTTATGCGCAACACTTTCCTGCTGATCGAAGTTGGTTTATGGGGGATGTTATCTCTTAAGCAAGTGGTCTCACATAAAAAGACCATCGTTAGGAGTTGTCTAAGGTCTACTCATTAATTTGCATTTAGTACCTCATGGCGGAAGTACGGGATACTCTTGGTCAACAAAACTCACGCACTTACAGTTGCTATGCTTTTTCTGCTCTAAGCGGAAAATATCATGGAACTTGCTAGTCGATCAGAAAGCAACGAGTTTGACTTTAGGTTTATGTATGATTTAGACTTTAGAGCTCAGCTTCCATGCTTATGATAGTCCGAAGAAGCTCTATATCAAGCACCTCTCGGAAAACCTCACCTATGCCTTCTCTACTTTTTTTCGCTATTGGTTGTCCCAAGAAATGACGCACATTGGTCACATGCTAGTTGCTACGTCTTGACACGATAACACTCCTGACATCCTAGTAAAAATGTAATCTAATTTCTATATTCGCAGTTAATTGATTTCCTATCCATGTTCAATATTTCCCGTAAAACATAACGTGTACTACTCTCACAGGTCGGTCAGGGTACCTCACTACCTCGTCTTTCATCGGTAGCTATCAACCTATGAGACGGCTTTTCTACGAGGTGTATCGAGCCATTCCATCGTATCCACTAGGTCAAAATTGAGGGAAAGTTGAGTTTTTCATGGAATGAGCAACTAACAGAGACAAGAACTTATCCAAATGATGTGTTCAAAAGGATTTGGGTGATGTTGGTTATCAATTAACCATACAAATCCGCATATTTTTTCGGGTCACGTGATATATGGAGTATACTTGTAAAAAAGATTTTTCAATAGCGGATCTAGAAATTTTTCTTTCCGGGGTCCCCAAAAAAATATAATACATAATTCTGCATGAAAATATAAACTTGCTCTATTTTTACCTAAGAATTGGATCAAAATACCAATGTGACCTTTATTGTACTAATGCCTAGTTTGGAAACCGGGATGTTCCGTAATAGGCAAGACTTCATCTGTTGTGTGGTCAGTTGTGCTCATTTTTTACTTCTCTTCCCAGACAGCAACCAGGCAATGCATCTCGGGGTCTTGACTCGGGATGATGATTCCTGTTGAAGCTAAATATGCGTTTTCGACAACAAATAATTAATAATATGAACAAGAAGAATGAGAAAATGATGACAATGGTGACTAACATGAGCTTTCCATTTATACCATAAAATTTGTCATTCAGAAAAACATTCTTTTGCGAATACAAGGGAGTTGGAGTCGGAGCTCCGTTTAGGGTAATGCTATATTTTCTCATGTAGGTATGTGTGTAATACAAAGTGAGAAGATGTTGAAAAAAAAAGGTTATACACCCTCAGCTTATATGTATTTCCAATACCCTTAAGACGAGCCATTTCCGTCTTTAAGGATTAAGACGGGAGAAATATGACTGATTTTTTGATAAAAAGTTACACAACAAGAATTTAAGCTGTAATACAAGCTATAATATTTTGTCATTTGAAGGTCACTTTTTATTATAAAATGACGATATTTCGCTCGTCTTAAGGTTTAAGATGGAATGACCCGTCTTAAATAAGAATTTGCGTATTTTCCAATATGGGTACATGTACTGATTCATCAACATGATGCATGAAAAAACATGATAAATTGCGTACTGTGCAATTTCGTCTCAAGTTGGCCTAAATTTGTCAATTTGCTCCCCACTAGCCCGTCTCCTTGAAACAAGCAATCTCATGGTTACCTTATATGTGGATGTGATAAAAGCTGAACCGACTCGAAAAATTGATTAAAATCCCGCTGAAAATAAATCCACCAAAACCCGTCAAAAAATAATATTTACCCAAAAATGACTCGATTTGGTGATAATAAAGGAAGAAAAGTATATACATTCATGTGAAAGAAATAAAGGTAAATACTAAAAAGGTGAGAATTATACGTGGGTTATCCACTACAAAATGTGTAATCATAATTCATAATTAATGATGAATCTGTTGAAGAACAAATCTGGAAATTAAGTTAAAGTTGGACCAAACGGTAACAAAGTGATTACAATTACACCTCCAAATTACGTGGAAATTGACTCATATATTACTTGTTACGTTAGTCAATTATTTAAGTTTTTAACACGGATATTAAAAGTGTTGCTCATTTCATCCCTTAATAATTAGAGTAGAAATTCGATCCTTGTCTATGAGAATATATGTGAGATTAAAGCAAAGGTCTTTGCGGCGAGCCGTTTACCTATATATAAACATATTTCGTTAATCTCTTCACATTTAGGTTATTTATACGTCTCACTTAAAATACACATTAAAAAAACCGATTATTTTAACTTTATCAACTAAGCTAACTAATACATCACATTTACATTAATTGTGTGATTACATCAACATAATTGGAGTCTTTTCGTCAACACGCAAGAAAATGAGTCTTTGACTACACTTTTCCTATTTCAAGAAACATAATCAATATTTTTACCAAAAAAAAATAGAAACATATTCAATCGTATTTCCTCTTCTATTCAATCGTATGACCACGTAAGTCAACGTTTAATTTAGCTTTATTTTCGTATATTATACGTATTAAATTTAGGGTGGTGCTCATTCATGGACGGGTTTTACTCTTTCATGGACGGAAATGACCATTTTACCCCTTTTATTTCAACTTCCAAATTGTCAATTTTCTCTCTCTAATTCAATTCTCCCCTTGAATTTCATCGCCTCCCTCTCCTGCTTCTGCCACCACCTTACCCGTACCCTTCCCGGCCGCCAACCACCGCCTCCTTCCCTCACTTCCCTTAACCGACGACGCCGTGCCTTCCAACACAGACAGCCATACATACTTACGTGTTAAATTGTGGTATATGATCAGTTTTTCCTATATCGCCCGACATTGCCAGTTTTGCTTGTTTGAAAGTCAATATTTGATGCTCATTTGGATTGAAAGTTCTCCCGTTTTTGTTTTTGGCTATCCTCCACTTTTCTAATTGCCACATTAATTACAATTTTACATTGAATTGTTTCAATAAAGTACCTTTGGATTATTAAGAGTCTGCATGAGTTACTTACAATCTTACAACAACGAACGCGCATCTGTCCATCATCGACGACTGCCGCCATCCCTCGCTCCAACGTTGGCGACGGTTTAAACAAACCCTAATTTAATTAGCGTAAATCAATTCCTTAATTTGATATAATATAATTAATAAAATTAATAATTAGAATTATTAATTGATCGATACGAGAATTAGCATTCATAATTGTGTAATTTTGATTAATTTTGTTGGACTTGATTAATTTTTAGAGAGAGAATTAGAGAGATTTAGGCAAAGGGCATACTATGGAAAGATAATGAAAAAAAGTCTATGAAAGAGTAAAACTCGTCCATGAATGAGTAACTACGTAAATTTATGGCCAATCGGAAAATGAGGAAGCTTGTAATTTTTTAGGGCAAGAGGTTACTTATTATATGGACAATCACATATTGCATGGTTCGTTTTTCTAAACAACGTCGGTGCATGTATCATTTCATTGCTTGATAATCCGCCTAATATTCATCATCTTATCATTTATTTTGAAAATTGATTAAAATTGTTTGGGGAAAAAAATGAGTTGAAATGCTGTGAATGCGCCACTTGAAGTTTCAACCTTAATTGGAAAAATTCCACATGCACTATAAGGAAAGTAACTTAACATGGTTGCTATCACGTATACCCCGAACAAAGGTAGCGGCCGTAGGTTTCCTCGTTACAAAATAAAAAATAAAAAATAACAAGGTTTTCGGAAATTTTCAGAAGTTGTAAAAATCATTAGTTATATATTGTAAGAAATTTATCAATAAAGTGATATCGTTTGTTTATCAAGACTAAACGAAAATAAAATGAATGCATGAGATAGTAGTCAGCAAATTTTTTGTATTTAAATCAATGATGAGTTCTTAATACACAATAATTCAATTAAACGCTTCATTATTAGTGTCCAAGAACATATGCAAAATGAGTTCCCCATCTATAAATTTGGAGCCAGTGAGCGAACGTACTAATCGTTGTCTATTGGAGAGCACCTTGGACGAAGAGATTATTAATTCGATGTTTTGTTAATGAAAGACACCCTAGTTTACCTAAAAATGAAAACTAGTGTACTTAATTTTGTACACTAGTTTACCTAAAAATGTTTTATTTAATTTATTTATTACCTTTATTTTTTATATAAATAAAATTCAAGATAGAAGGAGACGGTCATTTATTCATTTATATATCAATATTGTATGAGATTGAAGTGAATTTAAATCTATATGAATATCAAATTCAATGAAAACTTTCTCAAAACAGAAAGGTAAATAAATAATCGGAACATAGCAAGGAAGGAACATTATATTCCACCCTCTTAGCTTGAGAAGTTCAAACAAATTACCACATGATGTAAAAATTCTGACCGTTGACGGTTGACCTATGTTCTTTGACATTATGACATACGAGTATACGACTACGTATTTTTTATTTTTTGTTTAATGAAAATGACATAATATTATACTTCATCATTTTCTTTAATTAATCACACCAATCAATAATACATTATATCCATATTTAAGATCCTCTACCTATAGTCTTCATCCACCAATTTCCTTGATGCTTAATTCTCTTTACATTTGACCTTTTAAACCATTGATATACTCCCTCAATCTCGGTCATTTGTTGTCCTACTCCATTTTGGGTATCTCAGTCATTATTGTCCATTCTATTTAAGGAATACATTTGATCATTCACACTCAATTTGATCTACTTGTCTTTTAATAATTGGTCATTTCCTCTTTTCTTGTCTCTGTGCCAAAGCCAAAGGACAACAATTAACCGGGACGGAGCGAGGGAGTATCATATATATGGGTCCCACAAAATCAACAAATAACAAATAATTAACCATGCAATTAACAATTCACTAATTCTCCTCCTCTATGGCTCTATAAATACCCTAATATTCAAGAATAACACCCTACTTCATTAAACTCCATCATTTCTTCTCATTTCTCATTCAATGAAAAATTTAATATAACATACATATATATCATTAGTTACGATTAATTATACGTTCCCTAGCTAAAAGGGTCGATCTGTAACATCCTGACTTATATCATTCCTTTTCTCATTTATATCTCGGTCTTAACCTCTAGGGAACTAGGCTACATATATACGGAGTACTAAATAAACATGGCTTCTTCATTGGTTATGTTATTTATTTCCATCATTCTTTGTTATGGATTGGTTAACATTCAAGCTTCTCACCATGTTTATAGTCACCTTCAAAACAAAATGTCATCTCCTCCTTCTAAGGAACCGTATCGAACCGGATACCATTTTCAACCCGTTAAGAATTGGATTAATGGTACGTACTATTTTTAACTTTTTATTTTTATTTTTATTTTTATTTTAGGGTTAGAATTATTTCATTTAATTTGTAGTACTCATGATCATTATCTAACGTTGACTTTTTCTTAATTTGTATGGTGGACGAATCTACCAATGGTGTTGACGTAGATCCCAACGGTTAGTTTTCATTACCTCTCAACTTTGTTTTCTTTTGTTTTGCTTAGTTATGTAATTTAGTCTTATTCAAGGACTACGTACTACCGTACGTGTTCGTTCAAGGGTTAAAATCAGTGACGAATTTAGGGGGCTATCAGGGGTATTATTTCACTTACGTCGAAGTACTATTTACTTCATTTAAAATCACGTTAATCGAAAACCAAAAACGTCATATATATATAAAAGAACAATACGGAGTATTATATACGAGTATAATGATACGGAGTAAATGAGAATTATTTGGGATAGTAGAGTTAAATTAGACTAGAATAATACTACTATATACTCCGTACATGTAGATGTCATGTATGCATGAATGCGCACGTCTTCAACTAAATAAGTCACAATCTTCCGACAAGCGGTCCAGATTCTCTCTATTTCTTCAAAAAAAATGGACCTGACCTTCATTTCCTATCAATGGTCCGAATCAAATATTGTAATGATCCAATGTTTGTAATCATTTTATAAAACTAAAGTTTAAATGGATGATGAGAAAAAATATATAAAAATATGGATGTATTAAAGAGAAAATTGAGAGAAAGTAACTGAGAGATCTAAATTCTCAACAAGTTGTTTTACAATGAGTCATGACCAGTGTAAGGACTTTTTTTGGATCTCGTAGTCAATTTTTTTAAAGTCAATTCACGGTGTCTTTTTATTTTTTTCGTGATTGGTAAATCGCAGCTGCCACTTTTGGTATACACCGGATATATCAAACCTTCAATTAAACCTTGATTGACTTTCAGTTTTCACATCATATATTAAGAATTTTAACTCTTTAATTGCAAATATTTACCCAAGTTTAATTTTTATATTGACAAATTGACGTATAATATTGAAAATTAAGAAGGGTTGAAAATTAAACCTTGATAACATATTGCACTATGTATAGCCAAGTTTTTTCCAATTTTCCTAATTATGTCTTCTTATGTCATTCAGCACCAATGTTATTCAAAGGAATATACCACTTATTCTACCAATACAACCCAAATGGAGTTGTATGGGGTCCTCCAGTGTGGGGCCATTCAACATCGACGGACATGATTAACTGGTCACCTCAACCCTTAACCATAAAACCCGAAATCCCAGCTAACAAATACGGAAGTTGGTCTGGTTCGGCCACAATTCTCCCGGGAAATTACCCGGTTATTTTATTCACCGGAATTATCAACCAGCAAAACGGTCAAGTCCAAGACATAGCCTTACCTAAGGACCCAAATGACCCATTTCTTAAGGAATGGTACGTGCCTAAGGCCAATAACCCGGTCATGTACCCTACACCACAAAACGGTATCAATGCTAGCTCGTTTCGAGACCCGACAACTGCCTGGATCCTCCCAGATGGTAAATGGAGAGTCCTTGTAGGGAACAAGATTGGAACCGAAGGCGTCGCGTTGTTGTTTAAGAGTAAAGATTTTATTCATTGGGGTTTGTCGAAACGTCCATTGTATTCTTACCAAAAAAGTGGAATGTGGGAATGCCCTGATTTTTTTCCCTGTTTTTGCTAACGGTAACGGTTTCGGAGTCGAGGACTCGACTTTTGGGAGAGGAATTAAGCATGTACTCCATACTTAAGGTTAGTTTGGACGATACGAAGCATGATGTTTATACAATTATACTGTCGGAAATTACAACGTGAAGAAAGACGGTTTTACCCCTGATATCGGGTTTATGAACGCGTCTAGTTTGAGGTACGATTATGGGAAATATTATGCGTCTAAGACGTTTTTTGATGGGTCGAAGAAACGGAGGATTTTGCTTGGTTGGGCTAATGAGTCGTCTACTGTCGACGATGATCTTATTAAAGGATGGTCCGGGATTCATGTAAGATTCGTTAAACTTATTTTCGTTTACTCGCAATAATTACAGTGGAGTTGTTCATGAGTCATCCTAGCTAGCGATTGTTGAAAACTTATTGTTAGACGATTTTGTTCAATTTTAAATGCAGACGATTCCAAGACAAATTTGGCTAGACAAATCCAAGAAGCAGTTGATCCAGTGGCCAATTGCGGAAATTGAGACGTTGAGACGAAGACCGGTTAATGTTAACATCAGAGCACTCAAAGGAGGGTCGTCTATTGAAGTTAAAGGCATTACCGCCGGACAGGTGAAATACAATTTACACAATTAGTTACATTTTTTTTCATACAGAATTAGACGGTCTGATACTATGAGACCATGGGCGGACCTAGGGGGGCCTCGGGGGGCACGTGCCCCCCCACAACCTTCAACTTTTGAGAAATTAATAGTTATCGGTG
>JAYMSF010000969.1:0-13245 GCA_036897335.1 Silene vulgaris | reverse complement strand
ATAATTACAATTATAATATAAATATTATATATAATGCAAAATTTCGAAGATCGTCCGTGCAGACACGGGTTCAAAAACTAGTTTGTGTTATAAGAGAGCTCCAAAATTATTTTTATGAAATCTCCTTATGCCACGTCAACTGTATTGGGCTTTGACACTGATAATGATACTGATGATGATAATGATGATATGATGACGATGAGTATACTCCCGTGGACAAAAAGTATATAATAATCGAGTATATCTATCTAGTTACTGCAATACGCCATTGGCAATCTATCATCATCATCATCATCATAAATATTGATAGGAATAGCCGGTGGTAATGGAACTGAAACCCGGGCTTTCAGCATTGGTCACAGGCGGGGCTTCAGGCATCGGTACTGTTTTTATTCAATAATCTATCTGGATTCTTTATTTTTGGTTAATAAAATCGATTTGTTCAATAATTATTATTATTATTCAGGTGAAGCTATTAGCATAGCATTTGCAGAAAGAGGGATATTTGTTACCGTCGTTGACTTTTCGGAGGAGAAGGGGAAGCAAGTCACTGCCGTGATTCAGAAGATAAATGCTAAGTTTCATCACAATCTTAATTTCCCCTCTGCGCTTTTCGTCAGATGCGATGTCACCAATCCGGGTACAGTATAGTACCATTTTTATTTTATTTATTTATCTGTTAATGTTTGATGTTTTCAACTCAACGATTCTTTGTTTTGGCCGCAGGTGAGCTGTCTTCTGCTTTCGCCAAGCACCTGCAAACATATGGCGGCTTGGATATTTGCATTAATAATGCTGGAATTACTACTGCTGTCCCATTACACAACGACCCTACTGATGGCTCTGCTACATGGAAACGTACAATTAATGTCAACCTTGTTGCCGTCATTCACTCTACCATTTTAGCGGTACTTCTTCCTTTTCATTCCCTGCTCACCTTCATCGTATTGATCAATTCACTACTAGCGTCACATCCAATTTGTTTTTATCAGCTTCGAGCAATGCAAGCTGCTAAAACACCTGGAGTTATCATCAATATGGCATCCTCTGCTGGTCTTTATCCATTGTTTGGGGATCCAGCTTACTCTGCTTCTAAAGGTTTCTTTCTCATCTATAATTAAACACTCTTGTTTTCTTTTCTGTGCAATTTGAATTCCAGATACACAGGGAGTAACTATTTGTTGATTCCTTTGTTGTGCTTGAAGAAATCTTTAACAACTAAAACCCTGAGTACTGATTTTTTCTTCACCTTGCAGGAGGTGTAGTTTTATTCACCAGATCCCTTCTTCCATATAGACGTCAAGGAATTCGTGTGAACGCACTCTGCCCAGAAGTAAGATGTCTATCCTCGTAGCTTTACGTCATATTACTTTTACTTCGTAAAGCTATGGAATAGTCTATCCTCGTATCTTTATGTCATATTACTTTATGTTATTACTTATGAGACATGAAGCTCTGAATTGTTAAAAGGTCGTACTATATGGCTATATAAGTCAAATATTAGTCTCTTTCTCTAACGTTTGCCACGCGAGCCTCTCCGTTTTTTGCTTGGAGAGATATGAGTTTGTTTCTGTATCATGTCGGATATGGATTTAGCCTTGAAAGTAAGAGTCAAATTAACATAGGTTGCAAGATGTGTTAAATACTTAAATGCCTGAGCCCCGGGCAAAAAGATACCATCATTTCCATGTCGGTGACCCACAAAATTGTGTGCCCAACATGGTTTGATTCTCAGCAAAAAGAAATGGTCCATGCCTCATCTGAAAGCAAGACTGAAACTTACTTTTTTTTGAAACAAGACTGAAACTTACTTAATGGACCTGTTGAGACTTCAAAGTAGTATGCTGGTTTAATTTAGTGTCGGGCTTGCCTACTTGATTCGGAGTTCGGACAGCAACAAATTTCTGAATAATGGTTGTGTGATTATTCAATCTTCGCTAGCAAAGCTTAATATGCACACATGGGTTAGTAACATTCATATGTGGCCTTGATATACGATGGCTTAATGCAAAGCTGACCAGCTATGGTACTTGTGTTGTGAAGTAGAAGCTGATAGATGCAATCCTCGAGATACCAGTCTAATATTGTTGAGTCTTTCTAAGCTTCTACTTTCGTGGCTGAAAAATGTGTTAAGTATGTGTGAGAGGATTTCTTATTAAGTATGCATTTGAAACGATAGAAATCTATAGAAGGAACAGAAATTCACAACTATTCAGCCTTGCATAGTTATACAGGGAAATGCTGTCCGTAAGTGAGATAATCTATTCTCATAAAAAAAAAAATACCCCGTATATAATTATGCAACGTGATAGAGATTACAGCCCAACAACTACACTGCTTAGGTATTCTGATCAGGCCGACAGGCAGATCCATTCTTGAAAGCTTTGACATGCTTACTAGTTACAAGAAATTTTTAGGTTGCATTGGATGTTGTGACCTGTGAATGCTAACGTTTCTCGTTGTGCAGTACGTTGAAACTGATATAGGGTCAAAGATGGATCCTAAAGTTGTAACATTGCTCGGGGGCTTCATACCCATGAAAATGGTGGTGAATGGTACTATTATATTATACACTATTGTAGTATATGTCTAGATATTTATGTTTCTTGTTCTTATTATTGATTCTGAAATTCATCTTAGCATCAGTGTAAGGATATGGTTATGCTGAATTGCTGACAATCATCCACCTAAACTATACAGGTGCCTTGGAGCTCATCACAGACAACACTAAAGCCGGTTGCTGTTTATGGATAACAAATCGTAGAGGGCTGGAGTATTGGCCAACTCCTGCTGAAGAAGCAAAATACCGAGTATCTTCATCAAAATCAAGTCGAAGATTCTTACAAATTGACCCATTGGATATTAAATTGCCTCGGAGCTTCAAAAAAATGTGAGAACGATCTTATTTTCAATCCTGCACGGAAGTTTCCTATCCTTAGTAATTAGTTTTTTTGGCTGAATATTCATGCTGCTGCCGCGCTGGTAAATTACTACTTGTACAAAAACGAAATATGATGAACACTTGGTTTGCTTTCCATTTACACTCTCTTTCCATGGAAAGTTTGTTTTGAAACGAAAGGGCGATTTTCTCGGTTTTTGTTTTTCAATATTTGAAATATTGTGTAGATCAGGCCCCTAAGTTGTTGGTGGATAGTATGTGTACCACTAACGTCCTTGAGGGTTGTCCAAGTTAAGTTGACTTTTGAAGTATGGTTTCTTTACCTCAGTTGCTTTTTTTTTGTTTTTTTTTGTTCTTAAGTGCGGTTACTAATTCCTTCGTCAATCTAGTGTCACGTGGGAAAAACGAGGATTACCAATTTTCCAGGGCAAAGCTCTGTGATTTTCTTACTATCTCAGGCTTTACTATAGCCAAACTCAATAACCAGGATTTTCCTCTTTCTAATCCTTTAGACTGTGAGGCTAACTGTGATGGTCCGCACGCTTCTGCCCCACAACATTTATATTTCCGTACTTTATTTTCGCACTCTTAGGATTTGTAAATGTCATACTCCAAGGTTTCTTCCTATATGTCGGATCTTGGGTTGTGATTCTGAGTTTAGCTTAGTTTAATTGAGTCGGAGGAACGTACGGCTATTATGCACATTCAATGTTTCCTCCTACAAGTCATGTACTATCAATACAAATCTCTTCCTACCTTTAAGCTTGTTAATGCTTGTTGCTTGCTTTTTATTACATTCGTGTCAGCCGTTCATGATCGTGACTAGGATTACCGACACACACCCCGATACCCGAGAAGTGTGCTAGTGGGAGATTCCTCACAGCACGAGACCTTTTGTTGCTTGCATTCTCCCCTTGGTGTGAGCAAGGCCGCAAGGGTGTGCACCACAATCCGGCAAAAGTACCGGACCGTGACACTAACACGAGCATTTTCATCTTGGACCCTACATATTTTGACTAGAGATGTTTCATGATTCAGCGTGCCTTGTGATTTTGTAATAAGTTCGTTGTTGTTTAGAAAATTAATATCATAGCTAATGCCTGCTGAATGTTCTTGTTTGTCAGAGTCGTTGACTCCTTGAATCACAATTTCCGTGCTGCTACAAGGATACGGTGTGCTCCATTGACACAGCCAATTAATCCAAATCACGTTCTAGTAAAAATTTTATACGCTGGGGTTAATGCTAGTGATGTAAGTTTTCTTTTTGGTGCTTTTGGCTTTCCATTTTCAGTCTTGTAAATGTCTCTTTGGTCATTTGGTAGCATTTTTAGGGTTTTAGCTCTCCTCAAACTGAAATCACCACATAAACTAACAGAGTGATCCGTAGAATTCTATTTGTATGGTTTTGAGTGTAGTTTTTCTCGTTTGGTGATAATCACAGTATAGGATAAAGACAGCCGTTAATATTTCTTGTATATATATTCTTTTCTAATTTGCGCCTCAAATTTTCCTTCTTTGGTGCAAGGCTCTATATGAATGTTTGCACTTTTATGTGATGATGGTGCTTGATAAGATAGGTGATAGTAATCATCTGAAGAAGGCCTGGTTGGATTCTCACCAGCCTTATCATTTCTGTGTTGATACAATTTGGACGTTTTCTCTTATCTAGGCATTGCTAATTGACAGACTCGCCTTTTGTATGTGAGCATAGCGTCGGGTCTAACTAGAAAGTGGATAGGCAAACTTGTAGGTAGCTTACATAGGCCTCTGTATAAAAGGAAAGAACATTCTAGGCTGTATGCTTCAGTAATTAGCTCTGTGGCTAGTTTGTGCTCTTTGGATTTCAGTAAAAACTGATAGCGTCCTCCATGCTCTTACAGTCCGCAATCTTTACAAATGAAAGTGTCGAGAGATTGAAAGGAAAATGATATGTCGTTTTTGAGTGTCAGTGTTGGCTCAGCAGAATCTAGAACCATTCGAGCACACACACCTAGCAGCCGTTCATCTGCACCAGAGATGAGAACATGCTCAAGCTAGAGCCAGTGGTTGCAACAAGATGTGCTGAATAGAAATCTTGGTGGGAAGTTACCAAGTAAGAAAGGATGAGCCCTATCCCACGCCCCCATCCACTAAGATACACAGCAAAGTCTTGCCCCTTCAGAGGTTACATTGAAATATAGAATCTAGTGAGTAGCGACCCATTTGACTTTGATCTATTTGTTTCCAGCCTAGCTAGCTGTGGAGTGGGCTATACTCTAAAAGGACTTTCAAAATTGACATGGCTTCGCCAAAAGGCCATATCTTGGGTTGTTTGTAAAGCAACTCCCATGCTGTTTTTGACATGTCTTATCTGATAAGATACCGCAACGGGAGTGGCTACTTTCATTCCAGTCCTGAAAATTCCTTCTTATTCCACTCATTTGAAGATTCACGTGATCGCTTCATTTTGTTTTTCATTGGTTGAATCTTCTTTTGATGGTGGCTGAATTATTTTTCAGTTGATATCATTCAGATTTTGTTTTGTCTTAATTGTGACGGGCAATTTACTTCGTCAGATTCTAGTATCCTTTTGAAATTTGTGGTTCCTGCCTTGCCTGTACAGTCGAATTTTGTTTTTCAGATGTTAACGGGCCTTTATGATTAAGGTTTTTCAGATGATCATATGTATGTGTTTCACTATATTACTATTTTCCTAATCAACGTTGTGATGTACAGGTCAATTTTAGTTCAGGCCGCTATTTTAGTGGCAAAGGTGGAGACATTGCTGGAAGCCTCCCCTTTGATGCTGGATTTGAGGTGAGCAAGAATCTTGCATTGAGCTTCAATACATTTTGGTTGCATAGTTCACAAGAAATTCAGTTTTCTATGATACTGCCATTCATGTGAAAGAGGGGAAAAAATTATTGTTGTTCATTTTCATGGTTCCTTTGTTTGAATGATTATTTGGAACAAAATGTTCACCATTCTTTCGCTTTTCGGGTTTCGTAATGTTCAGCCTTTTGACCTTTTGTTTTCAGAAGCCATTAATTTCTTTTTCAAAATTTCACCCCAAATTTCTGTGTGATGGAGCCACATACATATTATTCTCTGCCTCTTTGGTTAAGGATTCTGATAGAACAAAGCATAATGATTCACTGAACTGTCTTTGATGCAACTCTCAATGCAGTTTTGCTTGTGGGTCATCCTTGCTCCTTGAAAGCATCATTCTGCTAAATAAGTTGAATTTGAGAAATTTATAGGTTCATTCACAACTTGGTCATCTATTCAGCAATTTTGTAATGAGCATCAATCTCTTGAACTTTTTTTGCATGATGAAAAAATGTTCGTGGGATAAGAGCCTTTGCTAGGCTAAGCAGACCTAGCTGCCTAGATATTGTCACCAGCATTTGGTAATGGTGTGTGCTGTGCTCTTACAGAAAGGGCACGACAAAAGAACAGAGAAAGGATGTGAATTTTTCACATGTGTGATGTGTTAGAATTTGAGTCCTGTATTGTATATGAAATTTGGGGATTGGGTAATGCCTTGCAGGCTGTTGGAATAATAGCTGCCGTTGGTGACGCTGTGAATGACTTAAAAATTGGTTCTGCTGCTGCAGTAATGACATATGGAAGCTATGCTGAGTTTATGATTGTATGTCATTTCATTAATTTGTTCTTTTAAGTTTTAACCCTTAAAATCGTCATTCAATTTCTTTCTTCTTGGAATTGCACTAGTTTATATGTACATTTCTCATTTTTTTTCTTAAGGTTCCTTCCAAATTTATTCTTCCTGTGGCTAAACCTGAACCAGAAGTTGTTGCTATGCTCACCTCTGGACTAACAGCTTCAATTGCACTTGAACAGGTCTAACGTTCAAACTTTTGTATCTTATCTGAAATGGCTATTATAATTTCTCATTATATTTGTTAAACAGCTAACTTGCTACTTAAGCTTGTCAAAATGTGATAACTCTGTTTTATGCGCTATTATTTGCTTGGCAATTTATTCACTTCGTGTTATTGTTTCAATGGGAAATCGTAGGCAGCACAAATGGGTTCAGGAAAGACAGTTATGATTACTGCTGCTGCAGGTGGGACTGGACAATTTGCTGTACAGGTTTCTTTCTTATTTAAGTGAATGCACTTTGGAGGGAAAACTTTTCAGGTTTCTTATTCTCTTAGTATATAGGGGATGGAGTGAAGAAAAACAATCTATGCATACTATTGTTATTTGATGATCAGTTCGATAGTATGTATTTTATGCATTTATATTCAAATATTTTTAGAAATTCTTCTAGATAAACACTTCTATTCTTGAAAATCTTTCCAGGTACATACTTGTTAATTAGAGGTGGCCACAGGCCAGCATCTGGCCAGGCCGTGCTGACCCGTGGGTGGGTCACCTGACTCTCAACTGGGTCATTAGGAGGCGAGTTGGGGTCCTGCCAGGCCAAGCTGGCTTTGACAGGGCCTAAACCGGCCTGTGGGAAGGATTTTGTCGGGTTGGCTATTTTGTTTTGAAGTTTTGGACGAGCTGGAAAGGAACGATCGTGGACCCGCCCACAAAAATGGCTAGGTCTATTGGTAATACTCAGTTGTGTAATGTGCAGCTGGCAAAATTAGGTGGGAACAAGGTTATAGCAACTTGTGGAGGTAAAGACAAGGCAATGTTTTTAAAAAGCCTGGGAGTTGATCGTGTGATAAACTACAGAGATGAAGATATTAAAACAGTGAGCTACCTTTCTTTTTTCTTTCTAGAAGTACTCGCATGACTTCAAGTATGTATTTAAGGTTTGATTGTGGTTTATATATATATATATTTCTGTTCCTTCTTTGGGTTGTATCGTGAGAGAAAAAGGGGGCAGGAGGTTAATGTGTATATGATCCCAAATTTCAAGGATGAATTAAAGGGCTGGGGTCGGCAACTTAATTTCAGAGTTGCAACACGTAACAAAGGGATACATTTTGTCTATACTCTTGCCATTGTTTTCGCCTGTTTGAGTTACTTTCTGTTGTATTTGGATTGTAACCTTTCTGTTCATAATCATATTCTTTTTTTCGACTCTTCCAGAACTTCAATACATGAATCTTAATGTATTTCCTTTTCTTGTTCATTTTTGGTGGTGGGGAAGTAGGTCTTAGAATATCCATTATCATGTTTTCACACATGCTCACCTTGTTTCTGTAGCCATGCTTTCATTCGTGTTGTTGGGACACTGTTAACTGCATCTATGATGCAACAGCTGAGTTCGGTTCACTATGACCAATTATGAGATCAAGACTAATTGAGGTTGAATACCATATATGAAGAGTGGTTTGATGCAAGGATTTAATGATTGCCGTCTTATAAGTTTGCTCACAAATGTCTAAATTGTTGGTAGTAAGTTTAAGCCTTTTTTATCTAGCACAATTTCTCTCTCGCAGAGTGCTTTGCGAAGGCTGACAAATTCTTGATAATCCTTTAAGCTTGACTTTGAGAGAGAGCTTTTTATTTGAGTGAGTTGGGTTTCCTTAACAAGACATTGGAGACATCAGCATGTTGTCGGTGATGTGGTCGGCATCAGTGAGAGCAACCTGAGTTTAAAATGACTGAAATACCCCTAATTGTGGTGCTGGTGGTGCCACAAGCAGGCCGCCGACTGTGGAGAAGATGCGCCGAGGAAAGGGTGATAGACGGAAGACGATCACACGGTGAGAAGAGAGATAATGGTGAGGATCGCCGGCGAGGTCACCGGAGGAATCTAGGGAGAAAGTCGAGTGACGGTGGTCGTGCTCATGTGGCGGCCTGAAGGTGACGCGATGAGACGACGTGAAGAAGTGTTGAAGAGGGAGAAGGCCGGGGAGGTGGTGCCGGCGATGACGACGGTGCTCCGGCAATGCCGCCGATAACGTGGGTCCACCAGCAGTAAGAGTGGTGTTGATGGTGAGATATGAGAGGAGATAGATGTAAAGGGGTAGATATGGGTTTGTTTTCTAAATGTAATCACAGCCATTCATTTAGTCTATCTAGTGGTTCTTATTGAGTTGGTACAGTTCGCACCGTAAAATAGTTCGCACGAGATCCTGATTCACATTGGGGATACTCAAATAGCTTGGTTTTCTAGTTGGGTACTGGTAAGAAAAAAAAGATGATCTTGTTTGTTGGAAAGTTGTGTGTAGACTAAAATCTGAAGGAGGTTTTAAAAGGAATTTGGGGTTTAGTCAAATAGTTCATTAAAATGTTGCCGTTGTGAGAAAGTGGTTGTGATGCTTTCCTTGTAGACTTCCTCTATAATCGACGAGTTACTGTACATATTTAATCATACGGATGAGACTGTTTTGGCTGGGTCTTTTGTAACATTTGCTTCCCTGCTGAAGTTTATTTTATAAATCTCACAAAGATCCTACTATTTGGGTCTGTCAGCAACACCTATTGTAATGATGCTTCAACGTCCTTTTATATTCTTTTTTGTTTTGTGTGTATGGAAATAAAATAGATGTTTCTTTTCTCCATCAGTGAATTACACTGTTCATATGTCTTTGATACATGTGTTTGCTAAAAGAAGCTTGTGGGCGTGTTTAAAGAAGACAATTTTTATTATCCAGGTCTTAAAGAAGGAGTTTCCCGAAGGAATTGATATTATCTACGAGTCAGTCGGTGGTCAAATGTTTGACATGTGCTTGAATGCTCTTGCAATCTTTGGTCGGCTTGTGGTGATCGGAATGATATCTCAGGTATGCTTTTGTTTGAATATATGCCAGTTGTACTTGCTATCTTCAGTTTAGACTTTATTATTCCTAGAGTTGCAGTGAGTTTATTTTAGTCCCTCCATCCCAATATTATCTATGAAATGCACGCAAACCAACTTATATAATTGAATAATGGAAAATAGGGAGAAGCGGGGACAAATTTACACGAAATCAATAGTTTTTAGTATTGGATAAGGAGAGTGAGAAAATTATTTTTGGATGATTTAAAAACGAAAGTAAGAAGATAATTTTTGGATGAATTAAAAACGAAAGAAGATTATTTTGGGATGTAGGGAGTATGTTAATGATGTCCGGCAATTTTTAAAATTCAAGACTACTTCTGAGTTCTTGTTGGATAGTTATTTTTGAACCCCTCAAAAATGTTTACTGATTTGATCTTATTTTGTTCCCGAAATACAATTGTAGTTTGCCTCTTTATGCTGTTTTTATTCTCTTTTTCCCCTCTTTAATTTTAGTCCCTTTCAAAATCCTTGTTGGGGATGAGTATCTTGGAATGACTTGGGTAGCTTCAATCTACAGTGATACAGTCTCCTTTCTTTGGTTCTACATGCACCCAAAAGGGAAAGTTAGTGTTATTGTACACACATGATGCTGTTCATACTGGGGTATTGTCTGATGACACACATATTAGCATGCCTTTTTAATTTCTACCTTTCCCGGAGGCCCATTTCATTTGGAAATGTATTACTGATGGAGCACATGATGCTCACAAGAGCTTTTGTCTGCTTGTGCAGTTAGATTAACTAGTAGAAATGGGATTCCTCGATGAGTTAGAATAACTATTTGATATATTTTATTCAAGTTCACCTAAAAAATAGCTTGATATTCATTCTGGTGTGCAGTATCAAGGAGAACATGGGTGGAAGCCTTCAAATTATCCTGGAATTTGTGAAAAACTGTTAGCAAAGAGTCAAACTGTGGTATGCGTGTTTTTTTTCTTTACTTGAGGATATCATTTGAATTGTATGTTCACCGAATGGTGCATTAAAATATTTATGTTTTCTTACATATTACTCCTTCAGTAGATCTGACTACTCTGCTTAACGCGAGTCCTTTAAAAAAAACATTTGTTTTTTGTTTCCTGTAATATTTAAAGTTATGCATAACCCTCTTTGTTCTATGTCTCAAGCATGTTACTTTCCCCCTCTGATTTTTGAAGTTATCGGATGTCTACAAATGAAGGTATTAGCCAAATAATGACATTGCACAGAGATTTTTCATGGAGAGACTCTTTTGCTTAAACAAGACCACCAACTCCCAGTTAAGAATTCAAAGTCGACCCTTGGTTTGTTTAGAAAGAATTCTAAGTCGGCCTACCCTTAAGCAACTCGCTTGGATGTTTAAACTAATCTGTCTTGGCTCAAGTCTCTCCTGCTGTTTACCCAAGGTTTCTCAGCTCTCTCACTCGCTGACTAATCAAGCTGCACTAGAACACAGTAGCACACAGATTTGAGTACTGAATAGGTCCTACAATTGAGCAGCAGAAAGAACAATCTGATTCTCAATGGGTAGCAAGCTGATGTAAAGGCTGTAAAGGCTCTGTGAATGCAAAGGAGAGTGTTTGTCATACCATTTACAATAAGCTAGAAAGGAATATACATACAGCAGAATAAATGTCCTTGAAAACATTATCTTTTTAGAAACCAAATCAGAGCCTTTTAAGTTCTAACACAAGGGATTGAGCGATCTCTACTATATAAGCATTGTTATCATCAAAGCATCACATAACTCACATATGCATTATTTATCACCCTCATACTATGATTCTTTTTGTCAAGCTGTGCAGTTCACAATTTGAAGTCCATCGAATGTGAATTAACTTACCCTTTTTTAGGCTGGTTTTTTTCTTACGCAATATAGTCATTTGTGGCGACAACATCTGGACAAGCTATATGACGCATACTCCTCTGGAATGCTAAAGGTACTAAATTCTTCCGTCTAACAACTTTGCTTTTCCGCATCTGTCTCCTCATTTATTACGACCTCCCATTTACAGCTAGTGTATTCATGCTTTTAACCATTTTTCTTTGTATTTATAATGGTGAACCCATACCTTAAATGGTATGCCTTACACTGTTGGCAGTGTGAGACGATCTCGCAAGAGCCCAACTGGTTTAATATGGGCTGAAGAGTAAAGAATAGTTAACCGTATTTTGTTGCGTCTGCATTGCATTATCCTCTGACAACATTTCTCTCTATCCTTTGATTGAGGATCTCATCAAGTTACAATTTATGAAATTCTACATTCCTTTGGAAAAAAGGGCGAGGACGTTCATCCCAGAGTAAAGAAGCTAATTTTTGGTTGGATAAACTTCAGAACATAGTTACAGTTTACTTTTCAGCAACTTTTCAGCAGTAGTACTGGTTAGTATAGGTAACAACTTCTCTCTTGACATTTGATTTGTGCTACAGGTTAGTGTGGACCCGAAAAAGTTTGTGGGGCTTGATTCTGTTGCAGATGCTGTTGAATATCTACACTCGGGTAATAGTATTGGGAAGGTATGTATTCAAGTCTGTAGAAAAAAGACGCTGCTCCAACTTTGTTTTTAGGTATTATCATTTGCAACTGCTACGAAGTTCCATTTATGTGCATACAATGATGAAAGTAGCTGTGCGCAAGTACAAAACTTCTGATTGATGTCGTGGTGCTGTAGGTGGTAGTTTCCATCGATACGACCTTATGCCAAGCTGTAGCGAAGTTATGAGAACTGGAACTTCTGTGGAGAGTATTTTTAAATTTAGAAATATGCACAAAGCTATGAGATGCACCATATGCTTTGCATTGTTAGCCGTAGCAGCAGATACTGTACTCTGTAATAAGCTTGGAGAAGGCAGCAGTTATCACTCTCTTGTCAGCACGACTTATGTAAAGATAATTGGGAGTACTGCTTAGGAACCTTCTGATCTATATTTGAGATTTTATACATTCGTGAACACCTTTTGTTCTTTGGCTCCTCATCCCACTCTTCCACCTTAACATACTCCAACTTATCAGTTACTCCTATTTTCCTAGGGGAAGCTTGAAATGTGAAAACAGAGAGGCATGGAAACAAACCAAGTCGGTATTTTATTTTTTTTCTCAACAGTAAAAAAGAGTTGGGACTACATATTGCTAGGGTTTCTATGCCCTTGTTACATAGCAATGTAAAAAAGTAACTACGTCAGAAACAAAAACATGGTGGAGTACGATAAATTTGGTGCGAAGTTCATCATCCACGGCAGTAACTACGTCAGAAACAAGGCTCCCAAAGTCCATTATGATGATTGCGCTAACGAGAAAAAAGATTGCATGCCTAAATAGTCCATTAATTCCAGAAACCAAGGGACTTCAATACAAAATTCTATTAACATTGGATATAGTAATACGAAGGTAATCAAGGGACTTCAATGCAAAATTGCATGCCTAAATAGTAAAAATAATTTTCTTAGTAGTGAAAAGAATTCTATTAACATTGGATATAGTAATACGAGGGTAATCACTCAGTTGAATAGTCAAAGTACCAATATTAGCAACAAACGGGGGTAGTGAAAGTAATAGAATTAACAACAAGAGTAGTGAAATTATCAATACGAATGCGGCTGTAGTAAAAGTAGCAATAATTACGGCGGGGTAGTGAA
>JAYMSF010000968.1:0-13247 GCA_036897335.1 Silene vulgaris | reverse complement strand
ATAGATATAGATATAGATATAGATATAGATATAAATAGATTGGCCATATCAATGGTAACATTTGATACGGTGGTATTGTGGTACAAAGATCTAATGATGATAAACTGTTTTTTTACTACTATAAAACAAGAGCAAAATTTTATCTAATCGCACACAGAGCCGAGCCAATGTTAGCTCAACTTGGCTCGTTAAGTTCTCAAGCCAAACCCGATTCGAGTCAAGTTGGCACGAGCCGAATTTGACCAAGTCATCTCGTTACTACCTATGTCATTTAATTTACGTGACGGATATAGTGTGTTTTCAATGAGATTTTGTGTTCAATTTATCCGGCGGATCCAACACAAAGTTTTTATTTTAGATTTAGTGTATTTATCAAACACAAAAACTTAGAGAGACCGTCTACATCAAATTATCACACAAGAATTTGTGTTTATTACTATTATTTTTTCTTTTTTTTTATAAAATATTTAATGGAACCCAAATCAAATCATTCCCTTTTCACCATGATCCTTTACAACCAATCCAACCATCCCTCTTCATCTTCTTCCATCATTCAACTTCTCTCTCTTCAACTTCACCTTCTTTCTACTTCCATCCTCACTCACTCCATAGCTTTTTAATACTACCAACTCCTACATTAAACCCCCAAATCACACAAAATTAATCATAATTACAATTACAATTAAAAAAAAATGGGATTTGTGTTAGGTTTAGTAATGGGAGTAGCAGTTGGTCTGTTACTCATTGTCTTGTTCATTCGCTCCGAAAATTCCAGATCCAAATCTCGCCAAAACTTGGTTAGTCTCTTGTAAGACGGTTTTACACGAATATATGCTCGGGTTTAAGACCGCTTTACACAAGTATTTTATTCTGTTATTTCAATTTTAATTTTAATTCAAATGTTTTAATTTGGACAGGCAGCAACAATAGCGGCGTTATCGCGGATGACAGTGGAAGATTCTAGAAAGTTGCTTCCGTCTCCTTATTATCCTTCTTGGGTCGTCTTCTCTCACCGTCAAAAGGTTTCTTTCTTATTTCTTTTTTTGTTTTATTTATTTATTTTCGTAATTTATTTTTACTATATTTAGTAAATTTAATGAAAATAACCCTTCTTATTGAAAAAAGAAATGTTTTAATATTAGTGGCATTACAATATTAGTGACATTACAATATTGGGGAGGAGGGATTCGAACCTGGACCTATTGTCACTAGACCAAGGCATCTTCGATTGTGTTTAAACATCGTTGTTAGAAGGCGAAAAGTGTAGTTAGTTTCAACTGAATTTATTTGAAGAAGAGAAATGATATTGAAATGAAATTAAGTCGAAAAGAACTAGACTTTAAATTTGGAAGACTTTACGAATGTGGGGGTATTTTATTAAATTCGCGGTTTAATATCTGTTCAATTCAATTTGCCTTATTTAGGACGTTTCATATGCTAAGTTGTTTATTTTGGCTTGCAGTTGGGTTGGCTTAATTCTCATCTAACGAAAATTTGGCCATATGTTGATCAGGTACCCTTTTTCATTTTATATTTCATTGATTGATATTGAAATTGTAATAATTCGGCATTGTTGAGGGATTATTTTGTTGATTAAATTGAGTTAACTTAATTTGAATTAGGCAGCATCAGAGCTAATAAAAGCGTCTGTGGAACCAATATTGGAGCAATATAGACCAATAATATTATCTTCCTTAAAATTCTCCAAGCTTACACTTGGAACCGTTGCACCTCAATTTTCAGGTACTCATTTATTTTCGTCGTCTTCCTATATTGGTTGGAAACATTTGTACATTTACGTAAAACTACCATCTATATGGCTATATGAGAATTCTTGTGCCTACTAGGTGTACCACGTCATTGTACTCTTCAACCAATAAGAAAATTAGAGTTATTTGGTGGACTTAGCCGATATTTAAGGGTGGACTTAACCGTGACATCGCTCACATGCAGTCTCCCATACTAGTTAGGCTGTTGGTTGGCCTAAGGATGACAATATTACCATACTCTATTGTTATCCATCCACCTGATTAAAATGGATGGATAAAAATTCCAACTAAATTAATGAAAATTGGGTGAAACGGATGATGGCTGGATGGTTGGTTGCGTGAAGCTCATCCAATCCGTATCTAACTGTCAGCCGATATTTTTTCGATAGAATTATATACAATTTTATAGCTCTTTTCGGACTTTAAAACATAGTTGGACGGGTGAAGTGATTGATGGATGGATGATCGGTGAGAAGTTTTAGTGACGACGGGTGAGTTGGATGATATTTTTGATGTGGTGGGTAGATTCTGGTGAAGCTTCACCCAACCCGAACATGATACAGTTCCATCTCACCCGTGTCTTGCCATATTTTGCGCAATTATTTGGTTTGCGCGACTGCCCATTGTGCTGTCATAGGCTGGCAACTGAGCCTTCATTCATACCCGGTTTTACGATAAAAAATGCTATGCATTTGCATCGAGTATTGCAGAGTTTTTTAGGATGATTGATTTATTTCAAAGATCAAACGATTATTATCGATGATTCATAAGTATTTATCTATATACACAAGTTATATTTCTTAAAAGTTTGAAATTTCAGTTAATTAGATCGGAAAAATGGGAGTAATTTTAGATTGAATGGATAGAGGTAAGTAAAAGATTATGTCTTAGTTGATATTTGGTATACTAGTTGTTGGCATGTACTAACCATATAATGGCTCAGTAGTTATGTAATCCTTGTCAACGTTAGCTTAATTGTTTACCGAATGCTGTTGTCTTTAAAAAAAAATTTTCTTAGGGGTTTCAATCATTGACGAGGACGGTGATGGTGTTACCATGGAGTTGGAAATGAATTGGGATGGAAACCCAAGCATTGTTCTTGATATTAAGACTCGACTTGGAGTATCACTTCCTGTGCAGGTAACAAGTGTTTAGGTTTTCTGTTGAGAGGGCTTGCCAAAAATTTTGTTGATTTGGTTATTCCATATATCTTGACTGTTCTGAATGATGTGTACGCATGTATTTGAGTGATCCATTTGATAATTGGTAATTGATAATCATGTATTTGATGCTTGTGGTCACAACTTCTGTTTCCTTGATCTTGTTCACTTACTTTAACTTGAAACCAAAATCTTACATTGCACATTGTAGGTTCCTTTCCACTCCTTGATTGAACAAAAGCTACAACAAAATACAAAATTTAAAGAGTGGAGGATGCTTTGCCCTAGTTTTTTTTTACCTTCTGGGTTGAATTAAAATGAAAAGTACTACTGTCGTATTGGCTGAAACCGGAGTACTGTCTCTGTTTCTTAGCAATACTTTCTTTTCTTGATGTAGGTAAAGGATATTGGATTCACCGGTGTTTTCAGGTTGATTTTTAAGCCTCTAGTTGGGGAATTCCCAGGATTTGGAGCTGTCACCTTTTCATTAAGGAAAAAGGTATGCAATGAGTCAATGACTACTGAAATATGCCCGCTATGGTCATGTTGGTAAAGGGAGTTACTAGTTTATTTAAAAGTGATTGAAATAGACTAGGATATAAATAGGTTAAGAGAGTTCTGCAAAGTTTTTATGTGGTGCTTACCTGTTTTTGTGGTTCACCTTACAGACCTGGTTTTGTTGTGGAAAATGCTAAATAGGATCCATTCATAGCTTATGTGATCCGTACCTTTCCTTGAGGTGTTGGCGTGTTGCCACATTTTTTTTAAATATGCGAGGAGTATTTGAGGAATGGAAAAATAAAGTTCTCCTTTCAAGTCCTTCCATTGTTGGAAGGATTTGATTTACCTTGCCCTCCATTGTGCTCCCCGCATGTCCTTCCAACCCGATTTTTACTATCGGAATAAGGGAAATTCATCCCTTTGTGTTCCTCCCAATACCTCCATCCGAACAAACTATATAGGTGTAAGGGCGGGCTTTCTGTGTTGTTTTCCTTAGAATATTGTAGATCTGGCTTCATTTTTCTTTCTGTAGATGTACATTAATCTTATCTTGCGGATGCAAGTTATATTTGTGTACCGCACTACCGCACATAGTTCCTCTCCTCTTGGCATATGCCCTAGAGAGCGTAATACATGTTAACTAACTAAGAAAGTCTGAAAGAGAAGGGATTATAGGATGATATCATTGTGGTTATTCCAATGCAGCCAAAGATGTGTTATTTTCGGTGTTGGTTGGCATAAAGCAAAATGGCTCTCCAAATTAAAACGTCCACACTTTTTATCAGGGTTCATCGAATGCAATCTCTTTGTGTTTTCAATATAGGCAAGAGTCATTGGGGTAAGGTTGTTGTCGACATGGCTCACACATCCTAACTATAAGTCCCAGTTTCCAAATGCCAGGGTATTGTAGTTTACTCTTAGTCGTCACTAGTTACTTAAACCTGTAGAGGTACTTGTAATCATGTCTGTTTAATACTTTACAGCTTAAATAACAGAGCTTTACTACTGCAGAAAAAGTTGGATTTGACTCTTAAAGTTATTGGTGGAGATATATCTACAATTCCTGGGCTTTCTGATGCGATTGAGGTGTGCTGCATCTTCTTCTCTTACGTGATATCTATCTGCAATATATTTAATAAAATCAATAAGTACTGAAATCTGACTGTATGTGTGCTGCATTAATGATATATGTCTATTGTTTGTGCAGGGAATGATAAGGGATGCAATTGAGGATTCTATCATGTGGCCTGTTCGTAAAGTTATCCCCATTTTACCTGGAGATTATAGGTATGTAATGAAGACGAAATATTATACAACCAGCTACCTCTGTATAATGGAATCTAATAGTGCAGTTTTTTTTAACTCTCAGTGACTTAGAGTTAAAGCCTGTTGGAATGCTAGAGGTGAAACTTGTGCAAGCTAAAGAGTTGACAAATAAAGATCTGGTTGGAAAATCAGATCCTTTTGCAGTGTTATACGTAAGACCCACAAAAGACAGAACAAAAACAAGCAAAACCATTGTAAGCTAACACTATTTGTCTCTGAATCGTTTTTAACTATAATTACCTGGAATTAAAAATTTAACCCACTCCCCTTCACTATTTTCAGAATAATCAGTTGAATCCGATCTGGAATGAACACTTTGAATTCATCGTTGAAGATAAATCTACTCAACACTTGGTGGTTAAGATAAAGGATGATGAGGGTCTTCAGGCAGCTGAACTCATTGGGTGTGCTCAGTTCCAGCTAAAAGATCTTGAGCCTGGAAAAGTGAAGGATGTTTGGCTTAAACTAGTTAAAGATTTGGAAGTTCAGAGAGATACTAAAAACAGGGGTTCGGTGAGTAATGAGTATGAAACCTTCTTCTCATGTTTTGATTAAAAAAATGCATATAATGGCGTAATTATTGGTGATGGTTGTTGTAAACTTTGCCTTTTAGCTTTGAGAATGGTCATCTTGCTTATCGTGGTTGTTGGAAACCTGATTTTGCCTTGGGTAAAACAAGTGTTGCATCGGTGTTTCCTAGATTTGTTAGTTCTTGACTCTTGGGTAGCTAATTAGCTTTGGCATTAAGAATGAATATGGGAGACATTGTCAGTCTGATTCTGATCAGGGTTTAAAGCAAACAAACTCGTATAAACTCTAGAGGTTAATCTTCGTACTATTAATAATTTTTAAAAGATAATGTAGTAGGAAACTTTTGAAGGCATGGAGTTATTTGTCTGTAAAGTTGTGATAGATGCAATAGTGATGAGACTGACATTTTTCTTTTGAGCCTGATCTAGTTTGTTCCTCCTTTTTTCGGGAAAATGAATCACAATGCATTGGTTTGCAGGTTATTAGATTCTTCGTAACTCGTAAGAACCTTTATGTTGCGGATCAATTTTCTTTTCCCAGCTTTTTTGTGAGTGAATTCTCTATGGTGGGCTTCACCCCTCCCCTTCTCTTTTATGTAGGTACATTTGGAGCTTTTGTACATTCCTCTTGGTTCAGATGTTACTAACCCTTTTGCATCCGAATCCATGACATCTTTGGAGAAAGTTCTTAAAAATGGGGATGCTGAAAATGGTGTCAGCCTTGTCCCGAAGAAGAGGGATGTTATTGTCAGGGGTGTTCTGTCAGTAACAGTGATTTCTGCTGATAACCTTCCAGCTGTAGATCTAATGGGAAAGTCTGATCCGTATGTGGTACTCACCATGAAGAAATGTGGAATACGTAACAAAACTAGGGTGCGTATTCTTCTATTTGATGTAAAACTAGGAGTAGCTTTTTTCTATAGTGTTTAGTCGGTCCCGTATGAGATGATCTATTGATCTCACACATGACTACATGAGAGTCAATGAGACCAACCCATTGACTTTTTTCTTTTTCCGTTAAAATTTATTCTGGTAACAAAACCAAGATACAATACAGGGTGGTAGAGTACGAACTAGTCTACCAAGTACCAACACATAGTTTAAAGATAATTGCTAATGCCAGCCAATAAAGTTGAACCATTTTTTTTTTTTAAATTTTTGAAAAGGAAAAACCACTATTGAAACCTTTAGTTTCCAAAACCCATGGAAGAGATCACATAACCTGCCCAAATATTTAAGTATCTTCATTTTATTGTAGGGACTTTGGTATGGTCTCACGTATAAGACTACTTAATAACCGTATTGATCAGCTTCTGGCATCCAGTTCATTGTTGCTTTTTATCTTAAATTAGTCTCAGAAATTTGTTCGTGAACTTGATGATAATTTTGCTGTCAGGTTGTGAATGAATGCTTGAATCCAGTATGGAATCAAACATTCGATTTTCTAGTAGAGGACGGGCTTCATGAGATGCTAATATTGGAAGTATGGGACCATGATACCTTCGGGAAGGTAAGCATTCAACTGGTTACTATCTAATTTTTGAAGTGTAGGTCATTAACTTACTGGTTACAAACAGCTGATAGGATATTTTGGATTTTCCCCCTATTTGACTAGGGAAATGTTGCTAAACAAGTTTGTAGGACTATTGAGCTGTTTCATAAACGAAGACTTTGAAAACTAATTAACCCTTTGTAGCAACCGTATAGTATGATCTATGTGAATTCGATTTCATTTGGTTGTTGGTGAACTTGCAATGTAGGACTATATGGGAAGATGTATACTGACACTGACAAAGGTAATACTAGAAGGAGAATACAAAGACAGCATTCCGCTCGATGGAGCTAAGTCTGGCATCTTGCATTTGAATCTCAAATGGGCTCCTCAACCTGTCTACCGTGATTTCTGAAAAACTACAGTTGTACATCACACAAACTGCTGATAGTGTACAAAAGGAATCAATGGAGGAGTTTATTTTTCATCCATTTCCGAACAGATTTTTTCAGGAAACACTAGTTTTGTATTGTTATATTGCCTCAGAGGCAGCAATGTGCTGTTGAGTGGGCATGGCCTAGTGTAAATTTTAGACATTCGGCACACTGTACTTATTGTGCAGCTCAAACCGGTGTTAAAAATGATCGTGTGATTCCACGGAAAATAGTGGCCATGTACCTTGAAGGTTGCAAGGAGTTCAAGTTTCGTATGAAAAATTCTCAACCACCCGGTGTACGTGTTAAGTTACTTCAAGTAAACAAGATTTTTTTCCCTGCCTATTTTTTTCACTTAGTTTCTACTTTCTACTTTGTTAGTGAAGAAAATTGTGGACCTATCAATGTCATCCACAATCAAACAGTGTTGCGTATGAAGCCGATAATAGCGAACAATGCCATCTTTATTTGACATGAAGCACAAGGGTAAAGGACAATCAAGTTTTGACACCGGAAACAATAGAGCTAAACGCCTTGAAGAGTACAGAATGATTACAAATCTGTTTACAAAAGATTATATTATAAACCTTGAAACAATGCGGAATTTACAATGTCATAACTCATAACCCTTCTGCAATCAATAAGTAGCAACTTTACTAAATGGCCTCTCAAGTTTTCTCCTCCGCCCATCGCCAGCCCTGCAATTACCATAAGAATCAGTTTCCATAAACACGAGAAACCAAAGGTTAACTACAGCTGCTAAACGGAGTGTTAGTATTACAACTGGACAGCAACGCGGCATTGTGATTGATTTATAATAAAGGTTTTAAACATAAGGTGACCATATCCGTGCCGGAGGTATCAACCACATTTATGGCACAATGAGCCGTCCCACAATCACGCTAGAAATGATATTCGATGTCATTTCGGTAACTCACCAGTACTGGTTTAGAAGAGTCATCGAGTCAACTGGCACCTTCTTCCCATCATCATTCCGATGCCAAGTGTAGACAGCGTGCGTTCTGTTCATGATCTCTAGCGTTGAATGTCCATAACTTGCTTCTCGGAATGCTGAGTGTTCTGGTTGTGGATCTCTGAACCTGCAAGAAAGAAAAGAGGGTCCAACTTCACAATTGGTTTCATAAAAAGAAAACGACACGTTTTGTTTGATGAGGGATGTATAATAAACAAAGAGAGCAGTTGAGAAACTTACCGTCCAGCTAAGCCTTCCTGATTTCCACCATCACCAACAGTTATGTAAACTGGAGCAGCTTCGTCTGGCACGGGATAACGTTCACCGTTTGATACATTGTAGTGTATGTTTGAGATACGGTACTGATGAAGGAAAATGAAGAGTTAATTGAAATTCGATTTATGTTTTCTGTATTTCCCCAAAATAAACCACACATCAGCTTTCCTAAAACTATCTTACACATTCAAATATATGTTTGGTCCCGTAAAAGACCATCTTACCGATCTTTCATACGCGTGAACATGACCAGCAAAGACTAGATCAACTCGGTGACGAACAAACCACTTCTCAAACACCGCACGCATACTTTCTCCTTCCATGAAATGCGCTTCATTGCTGTTGTATATAGGAACATGCATCAACACAATCAACCAAGGCGTCTTCTCCCTGTTCACTCTTTTCAGTTCGTCTCTGAGCCACATCCACTGAGGCGTGTATTTTACTGGTTCAGGAATCACAAAAGGTCAATTTCAACAACACAGCTCTATCAATATAACGAAAAGCGCCAAAGATAACAGTTATGCAAAACCCATAAACTATTTTTTCAGCTAGAAACAAATCTTATTTATAATTAATTATTCATTCAAGAGTCAAGACTTTAATTCACTAGATACAAGGAAGACATCCAAGTTATGGTAAGAGCTTACCAAAAGGAGAATAGCTGGAGAGGACAATAATATGGGCAGACGCACGCCTAATTGCGTACCAAAGAGGACTACTGCTCTGAGAAGCTGCATAAGGTGTTGTGTATCTGTAAAGGTATGATTTGAAAGGTACAAGTTCCCCCTGAACATAGATCAACAATGTCAATGTCTCCTAGATAAACAATAGCTTAATAATGTTTCTAAGGTAATAAGTGTGTAACGATAACTTCATTGGCGCGGTAATGGAGTGCAAACAATAAGAATATCAATGTCAGCCGTGTCGGCAGATAGGTCGCTTTTGACAGGTCTAATGGGTAGTACCATAAATTATTAGGGGTCCACATTGGTTGTGGGATGACATTTAATTCATGCTAGAAGTGATGTACCAAATTGCCTTTGACATCCTTGCAGAAGAGGGACGTTCCGTAGAGATAATACTGGACGAGGACATCTATGTGCTGAAAAATAGACCTAATAACGAAAACTCGTCCATAATTTAAAATAATCATGACAAAATAACCCATGCTAGTTCCATAAGTCCAATTTGAAGATTATAATGCGTGCTTGAAGCAGCTTCAGTGCGCAACTAGTCAAAATCACTTCAAATTAGTTGAGAAGCATCCTAGGGGTGTGGATTGTATACTAAAGGTGGTGATTCCATATGCGGTGAAACTAATATTTTCATAACAAACTACAGCGAAATTTGCATAGATAAACAAGGATAAGTCACATAAAACCAAAAGATTAAAGTTTGGAACCAAATTTTTTTCCTTGCAATTACCCTAATGTTTTTAGAGAGGAAAATGATATTTTCAGAACCCGAAAAGCTGCTTAGAAAATAATGTGTATGCTAACATACAAAGATAATATTCGTGAAAAAAACTACATGATGTGCCTAAACGTAACAGCAAGAGGGTGTTTAATGTGTTTACCAAGGCAGGCATGTATTCTATCTCATGATTGCCAGCAGACCAAATCCAAGGCTGGTAGGCTACACTTTTCTCAGCAAAGCGACCCCAAGTATCCCAACGAAGACCAATATCATTCTGATGATATCTGTCAGCATACGAGAGATCGCCAACAAATAACACAGCTTTGGCTCCACTCTGCATATAATGCTCTAGTGTGGAAAGAGAGTTATATGTCTGACCCATGTCACCTGAAACAGGCCAAAACAGTTAAGAGAATTGCCTTCTTCTTACAATGACGATCCAAGATGAGGAAAACGCTGACAGGAAAGAATACTCACCAATTATGCCAAATTTGTACGAGGAATCTGGATCAATTTTAGGAGGAGTTTCAAACCAAAATTTACGGGAAGAATCACCATTTCCAATCTTGTAATAGTACTTCTTGTCATACTGCAGTTTGGAAAATAAGAATATGAAAATGGAAACGCCCAAAAACAACATTACGCCTAAATGAGTTATCCACAAATGAAGAAATTACCTCAAGACCTCCAACAACACAATGATGGATATAGCCAGACTTATATTTATAAAAGGTGTAGTTTGTTACTGTCCCGTGTGCAGTGAACTCATAGTTGTCCTCGGAGGTTCCGTATTCCACTGTGCTGGAACCTGGTTCGTCAGGTGTCACCCACGAGACTATAACGGCTTTACCATCGTAGTCACCTTGTGTGATGTGCACCTGTCAACCACAGTACTCAGTGAGAAATTGTAACCACTCTCTAAAGCATCAAGAACTTAAAGTTTCTTATGACACCCTACAAGAAACACGGTTCATGTATTTCTCTAAACAGGTTATATAAGAAGTTCGGCACTAGGCATTACTACATCTCATCATAACCATTATCTGAAGTACAAAAGGGCAGGCATGAATGCATGATCTAGAAGTACTCACTGAAGAAAGATAAATCTAGGAAAGTCTAGATGAATAAAGACTACCGCTAAGTTTCTAACTAGTACCAATAACTAGGACGCTTTGTCTGTGCTTAAATGTGAAAATTTAAATCAACTGATAAGGTGCAATTGTGCAAATTTAAAATGTACACTAGAATGCAACCTATAAAACTTACGAGGACACTTTTGACCTCAGAGAATGAGATCGAACATACACAAAGATCAAAATTGAGACATTTAGTGCTCTGAAAGAATGAAAATAGCCACGCATGCGAGCCATGCCTTACAAAAAAAGACGAATAATGGTTTCTCTAATCCTTCAATCATTGTTTGATCATCCAACTTAAAGGAAATAGACGAACAACACAATTAAATTAGTGCACACAATGAGTAATAAACTAGTTTTCTTAGGAGTCTCTTCAATGAAAATTCCATAATGATGCTTACTTGTTGCGGTGCATTTTTGCCCTCTGGAACAACAAATTCTTTATTATCAAGAGGGATGTCAATTGCTGGCCATTCTGACCGAACGAAAGAGCTTGTCATCCCAGAATTCCCCTCACAAACATAACTCAACAAGACAATATGAGCAAGAAGTAGCTTAGTTATGCTACACGAAATCTTCCCCATCCTCTTCAATATCGGCAATCAGCCGGTTATAACATAACCTGTCCATATATAAGATTCTAAGAACATACATATCATTAAGGTCGAGATGACAAAACAACATATGTATTCATGCAATCTTGAATGCCACATAATTTGACATGCATGCCACATAATATCCTGATTACATCAAAACCATGGTCCCGATATAGACAAACTCATTAAAGATAGAAGGCATTTCCCAAGTCCTACCCCGATAATATCTTGTGTCACTCCATAAACAAACTTGAAATCCCGCCTGGGGTACGAGCCACTGGCTTATCCGTAGTACATGGGTCTCCACAGTCCACACCATCAAAAATTTCCCTATATTTTTTTTTTTGCAATTTTTGGATCTAATTATTTCTAGTAAAAGTTATGACTTCAGAAATTCTCAACACAACACTGTAAACGAATATTTTTGGATCTGCCACGCGACTAGCGAGAGCTGATCGGTGTTCTCTCACAGGCAGAGGGTAAATATCAATCCTACAGTAGTGAAAATCACTTCCATGGAGAGATTAAAATTAAGAAGCATATAGCAACATCTGTAGTCAATTTCCGCAGCGAGAGCATTGTAAGATCATAAAAACATCAAAATACTTGTCAAACTATATCAACAGCATCAAACTTATCCCCCATAAATTACATAGACATACGCAAAACCCCAAAGCACACACCTTTTCTTATGTACTCCCTCCGTCCCAATCATTTGTTTGCCTTCGATTAAAATACCGCTCACAAAGAATAAACAAAGGCAAACAAATGATGATTGGGACAAAGGGAGTAACTCACAAGACGATCACACTGTAAGACGATCTTATTCTACTCCCTCCAATCCAATCCAAACTCCCCACTCACCTTTTCAAGTCAACTTTGCTAAATTTTGACATCGATTATATTTAATCAAAATCATAAAATTTATCCGTAAAATTGACATATTTACGTTTGTTATAAAAAGACGTTTCGGAAAATTATAATTTCGACACAAAAAAGTAATATATAAACAAAGAAAAACGTGGTCAAAGTGTCGTCTCGTAGACCGTGAAAAGTCAAACGGGGAGTTTGGATTGGATTGGAGTATGATTTATCAAAAAAGAAAAAACCAAAATCACCCACCTTAAATTTCAAAACTTTAAATGACCCAAATCAATTGATCAAAAACCCAACAAAACCCAGAAACAATTCCAATCAAAAACCAAATAAAACCAACAAACTGATCAAATCATCAACAAATTTCCATGATCAATAACAATTGAAACAAAACAAAACAAAGAATCCTATGAAACATAGAATACAAAATGATAACTAATGATAACAACATTGTTACCTGGAAATATGAAGAGGATGATACAGAGAGAGATGTGATCTTGAAGGGAACAAAGATGGTGGGTGTTGCATATATGTTGTGTCATTTTGAGATTATAAAACAGTGATGGGGCCCACTGTATGGTGTAGGTGTGGGACCATTAGGTTATGCGTGGATTAACAGAGTCCTTAGCTGTTATTACTTGCTTAACAAACGTAAACAACTTGATTTTGTCGCTTTTTCTTCAACACAAAATCTCATTGAAGACACACCATATCCGTCACAAATGAAGACGGATATCATTTCCTCTCACAAAATACCCA
>JAYMSF010000967.1:0-13247 GCA_036897335.1 Silene vulgaris | reverse complement strand
TACACATGGGCAATTAGGTAAAACTGGGCTTGTTTTCATCCGGTTTACCTTTTGAAGATCGTCTTGTAATTTTTTTTTTTGGGTTTTTCTCTCTTGTACCCCTGTGGTTTACACTTTTCTCAGTTGTACCCTTGCATCTCACAGATTACTAATTGCACCCCTAATCTTCATTAGTAATTCCCAACAGTGATATAAACACCCTAAACCGTCAATTTGAGACGTGAAGTGCCAGCGTGGCTTGACTTATTATCCAACATGGCATGACTTGGCAAATGACATGGATCTCACACTTTTTCATTATTTTCTTTTACAACCATCATCAGTCATTACTTTCTTTTTCATTTCAAACCCCTTTCAAACCCTTCATCTTCTTCATACCCTGCAAAACCTCAAAACGCCATTGCTTTCTACATCTTCTTCATCAGCGATATTCCTCCACCACATTGTTGGGCTCCATTTGTTCTTCATTAGCAGGTATCGCATCTTCCTTTGAACAAGTTATATGTATTTGTTGTTTATATTTGATGATTTCGAAAACTATGTATTGTTTTGTTGATGGATTTGCATCTGAATTTTGATGTATTTGGTGTCCATTGAACCAATATTATCATTACAGATTAAGGTTTTAATTTTTCAATTGGGATTTAGGGTTTCTTAAAAAAATCAAAACTTTGCTTTTAAATTATGGTATTTTAGTTTCTTATGTCTATTAGATTTGAATTATGGTAGTTGATTATTGTTGAATGGAGAATATTAAGTTGAAATCGAATTTCAGATGGCTTAGTGTTACACTGTTTATAGGGTTTAGGGTTTCATAAAAAGATCAATACTTTCTTTTTGAAATATGGGGTTTTAGTTTGTTATGTATAGTAAATTTGAATCATGGTACTTGATTATTGCAGAATGGAGAATATTAAGTTGAAAATGAATTTCAGAGGGCGTTGTGTGTATGTGGACATTGACGATACTGATAAATCCCTACTCATTGATGTTATCAATGATTATTATGATGAGGCGAAGAAGATTAAGGCTCCTCTGCCCCTGCATCCAACGCTGAGTTATAGTTTTAAGATGAAGTCTATTGAATTGTTGGATGATAAAGATTTGATGGAAATGTTTAGTAGGTTTGAGGGTCAGAAGGAAATTGATATTTGGATTGGTTGTGGTGCAAAACCTTCAACTGTGTTGCAAATGGCTAGAAACCTCAGGGGAATTGAAGAGCAGCCTCAGCATGAATCAGAGGAGGTAATGTGGGCAAGTAGTGATGGTTGTGGGAGGAAGAAATTGGATGTTAGGAGGAAGGTAACAAATGATGTTACCACTGTGATAACCAGTCAAAGTTCCAGAATTTCTCCAAGAAGATCAACAAGGAACCTGACTTACTTATCCAATGAACCTGAGTCACCCATCCATCTTGACCTGACTTACTTATCCAATGAACCTGAGTCACCCATCCATCTTATGCCAACAAATCCAACAGTAAGAAGGAGTCCTAGGCTTACCATTCAAAGCACTAAAACTATTCAAAGCACTCAACCCACTCAAATCACCCAACCCACTCAAATCAGCCAACCCACTCAACCCACCCAAATCACCCAACCCAGTCAACCCACTCAAATCACCCAACCCAGTCAGCCCACACAACCCAGATTCAAATTGTCCAAGTCAACTGCTAAAATGAAAGGTGTTTTTGTGCCTAAGGTAAAAGCAACTGATCAAACACAAGGCAATTCAAGCAACAAGACAGGGACAAGAAGGAAGAGGATTGAATATGGTGAGCATCAGGATGATGGAGGTGATGGAGATGATTCAGACACAGATGGTTCTTACACTCCATCTGATACTGACAGTTTGCAAGATGAGGGAGAGTGTACTGATTTAGAGGTTGAGGATAACCCAGTGGCTTTCACTCTTGATAGAATTGATGATGGGTATGATCCATACAAGACTACTGAGTGGTCAGTTGATGAAGAGGGTTTATATGCAAAGATGCTTGATAATGGAGAATTGTATGATGATAAGGAATTTGGAGCAATTCAGCTGAGGCCATGGATGTTGTTCATGGATAAAGATCATTTCAAAGACACTCTGAAGGACTTCTGCATTCAAGAGGGATTTCACATAATAGTTGTAAAGGCTGATAAGTACAGATACACAGCTGAATGTGCTACTGTGGGCTGTGACTGGAGAATCCATGCTAGTGTCTTAATTGATGGAACCACATGGGCTATAAAGTCCATCAGAAATGTAGATCATGGCTGTGTAGGTGTGGAGAGCCATAACCCATTGGCAAACTGTGAATGGGTGGCCCAAAAAATACTAGAAGACATTAGAGCAAATCCAGAAATGTCAGGTCAGGACATTCAGAAAAAGCTCATGGAAAGATATGGGCTTAATATGAAAACTTCTACCTTGTATAGAATGAGGGAAACAGCCTTAAAGTTGATTGATGGAGGGCATGATGAATCTTATGGTTTACTACCAACTTATATGGAAATAATTAAGGAGACAAACCCTGGTTCTTATGCCATATGTGCATGGTCTGTTATGGATACCCCAGAGAAGCCTTTACAGTTTAAGAGCTTATTTGTATCATTCAATGCTCAATTTAAGGGACTGATTGAAGGGTGTAGGAGTTTAATAGGGGTGGATGGAACACATTTAAAGGGAAATCATGGTGGTGTGCTGCTGTCTGCTGTTGCAGTGGATGGGAATAATGAGATTTTCCCTGTTGCTATTGGTGTGGTTGAGGCTGAGAAGAAGGAGACTTGGTGTCAATTTTTTTGGCATCTTAAACAAGTTCTGTCTGAAAGTGGGAGAGAGGATTGGACCATTATCTCTGATAGACAGAAGGTAACTTAATGTCATGCTTATGTTCTACACCCAGTGGGTTTCACTGTTGTTATTTACTCTAAATGATTTTCACTGTTGTTCTACTCTAAATGCTTATGTGTTATGTAAATTGCAGGGAATTGAGCCAGCTTTGGATGAAGTATGGCCTTCAGCTTACAGAAGATTTTGTGCAAGACATTTGTGCAAAAACTTCAAAAAAGATTACCCTGGGATACTTATGCACAAACTTTTCTGGAAACTTGTCAATGCTACTTCAGAGTTTGTTTTCAAAAAGGCACTTGAGTCCTTGGTTCAACATGGAGGGAATGGTTGTGGCAGATGGTTCATGGACCTAGGCAATCAAGAACAATGGGCTAGGTATAGGTTTGATCCAAGAGTGTCAAATGATGAAAACACCTCAAATTTTGTTGAAAGCTTCAACAGCACCTTGGGAGTGCATAGAAACAAGCCTGTACTGAGTCTCCTTGAAGGTCTAAAACCCAACTGCTTCTTAGTTGATTTTGATTTTGATTAGTTTATAATTTTCCAAACAGATGTGCTTACATCTTCTTGTCTTGTCTAACCATTTCAGGAATTAGAAGAACGTGTATGGTGAGACATGCAACAAGACAACATCAGGCTGATTCATGGCCTGATGATGGAATCTGTCCTAAGATAAGGGAAAGACTGAGAGTCCTTAAGAAGCATTCAAGGTTCTGTGAATCCTTTGCATCCTCTACCAAAGCTCGGTATGAGGTAAGAGATGGTAGGACTTACTTTCCTGTGTCATTGAGCAATAGAACTTGCACATGTGGTCAGTGGCAAATCACTGGAATCCCATGTAAACATGCAATACGTGCCATTATAACTGCCAACAAGGATCCTGAGGCATATGTGAGTGACTGGTTTTCAGTTGCTAAGTATAAGGTTGCTTATGGTTTATCCATACTACCTATACCTGATTCTGAGCAGTGGCCAACACTAGATTGCCCAACTCTTGAACCTCCAACACTCAAGAGGTCTATTGGTAGACCCTCTAGAAACAGGAGAAGGGAACCAGGAGAAGCAAGGAAGGGGAAGAGGTCAATCACAGTGAAGTGCAAGAAGTGTCAATGTTTTGGCCATAACTCCAGAACATGTAAAGGAGGCTTGACAGCTAAAGAAAAGCAACAAATGAAGGGAAAGACAAGGGGCGGCCAAAGCTTGAATGAGATAGGGGAAGGAAGTCAGAGCCAGACCCAAGTTACCCAAGTTGGAACCTCTGGTAATGCAAGGCAGATCAAAAAGAGGAAGACCACAACTACAACTAAGTAATTCTGAAGATGCAGTGGCCATTTTTTTGGGGATTAAATGCAAAAGCAGTAGAAGTTGATAATCCAGAAACTAGTTTTATTTTGTCATGTTTGGTATGGTGAACAATTACAGATCAGATGATGATATGCAATTTTTTGTAAACAATGCATCTTGATGATGCGAAACAATGATCTTAATTTCCAAATGTTGTAAACAGTGCATCTTGATGATGCTTTTCAATCCAGTTGTTAAAATGTTGGTTTTAATTTCTGCAAAATGTCTATGGAAGGAACAATAGAAGTTCTTAATCCAAATGTTACATTATTTTCCATTATATTTCCAAAGCTTTATGCTATTACATCTTAAGAACTACAACTACCACAACAAAGATGAAAAGTAAAGCATTAAACATGGAGATACACTTCATAAAGTTAGCTATTTCTTCAAACTTCATCTTCAACTCATTAATCTCATATTTAATTAGCTTCTCATTCTTCATCTTTAAACCCAAACATTCTTCATCTTCAATAGCATTACTCCTTTCTTCCAAAGCTTGCGTCTTAATGACATGTTCATCACCTAACCACATAACAAAATTGTTGCATTCTAAACATTTGAAATAGGCTTTTCGTGGATTAGATGATGAACCCGATATCTTCAATACCGAATTCCTTCGACATAAATTGCAGGCTTGGTTTCGAAATTCGAGACCTTGAATGGGGTAGTTCCTTCTCCAATTGTTAGAAGAAGAAGACATGTATGCAAGAATAGAAGAAGGGCGAAGAGTGGTGAGATGAAGATTATGGAAACTTGAGGAATTAAAATGGAGATTAGAGAATGGAAACCCTAAATTGGAAGAAATGGAGGAAGAAGAGTAAAGGTACAGGAGTATTTAATGGAAAAAATGGAGGGAAAGCATTGAAAAAAGGGGGGGAAATGTGAAGGTAATGTGAATGGAGAAAAAAAAATAAAAGAACAATGCCATGTTGGATAATAAGTCGAGCCACGCTGGCACTTCACGTCTCAAATTGACGGTTTAGGGTGTTTATATCACTGTTGGGAATTACTAATGAAAGTTAGGGGTGCAATTAGTAATCTGTGAGATGCAAGGGTACAACTGAAAAAAGTGTAAACCACAGGGGTACAAGAGAGAAAAACCCAAATTACAATTATATGCTGAACTTACATAGTTACATGCCCCCAATTCAGAACTACAGTAATAATAATAGTTATTATATAAGGTGATTTTATAAAAAGTTCAATGCTTGACCATATAGTCATATACCTACTGCGGGGTAATATCTTAAAAAAAACTTATTCCGAACTTCTGCCACCGTGATCTTCCTCCTCTACCTCACCACGGTAATCACCCAAACTTATTCCGAACTTCTACCACCGTGATCTTCCTCGTCTGCTCCACCACGGTAATCGCCATCTTTTCCGGCCATCCTCTTATCCAAAACATCACCCATACATTTATAACAATAAACAACACAAACAATCCACTTGAACAAGCTCCCTAACCACAACAACATACTTCTCCCTATAATCCCAACTTTCCCATCATCATAAAACACACCTGGAATTCTCAGAGAAAATCCCCAAACAAAGAAAACCATCATCAAGTAACGCCCAACCTTTTCTTTGCCTTTACTGAACCTGATCGAGACGGCGAGAGCATCTATCCCATGAATGTCCCCTACAGCTGATACCACCAAAGCTAAGTTCCACATTGCATTTACTTCCAAGTATTTCGGCATCGCAAAGACTAAACCAGCTAAGTATATGACTATAACAGTAACATCATAGATAGAAATCAAATTGCAGCTATATAATGCAATTGATAGCCAAATGAATCCCATGAAAAACGCCGTCGAAACGAAATGAACAACAAGTGAAGTGATAAAAAAGCCTTTCAAGGACTTTAACCTGTTTTTGCTGATCAAACTACTCAACCCAAGATCATTATCTTTGTATATCTTGGATGTTAAGTAAATGGTGAAGTAAGCAGCAAGAAAATCTAGCAGGGGAAGTGGAATAAGATAGACTGTTGAGATAAGTAAAATTATTGATTCAGAGAAACCTTTGCTGAGATTATCAAAACCGAGGTAAATTGAATAAAATGGAACGAACCAATAATCGAAGTCAAACACGGTAGGGCGTTCGAGTTTTAAGAAATCACGTAGCGATTTCTCAAGAAGATTCTCAAAGAAAATCATTAAGATGAGTAAAGGGAGAGAAGTGAGCAGGATGAAACTGGTGAAACGGAGGTTTATGACAGGAATTCTAAGAGATTCCTTGAGTAGTGCAAGGAAATCGAGATGTTGGGTTTCTGGTATTTGCTTGGTTTCTTCTGCTTGTTCAAGCAATGCTGAATCCATTGTTTGATCTTTTAAGAGGATAGCAAAAGATGAACGATCATACTGAATACTGACTAGTGACTACGTATATATTTTATGTTTGGATGGAAAATCAAAGGAGTTGACTCGTTGACTTGGGTGTCAACTGGTAGTAATGATGACTGACTATTATTCAGAAGACTAGTATGCAGCACATATTGTTTATATAAGATAAGCCTCAGTTTCTTCATTTATTTACCTTCGATTTTGCGTTAATCAAAGGTAAACAAACGATTAAGGCGTAGGGAGTAATTGACATCTCCGCATAGCCCTCCATAATACACTAGACAAATGTCGCTCCTATATTTAGGGATGTTTCAGAATCGCACATACACCGGATTTATGCCAAAGGAAAAAAAAAATGTTATTTTGTCGCAAAATAATCACGTCGGACAATATGACACTAACCTGTAGGTTTGGCTATTACAAAATACTTTTGAGGTATATACAGTGATTTGTTCGCTTATACTTCGTATTTTACAAGAAGTTTGAACCAGTTGCTAGCATATGCTAGTTTAGCAGGATAATAAGGATCACTATAGGGTTAACAATTTTCCTTCCTTTTCTTCTTCCCTTCTGTTGTTGGCTTGGGGAAATAACGATATGGAATAAATAACAAGCTGAGACTACAGGAAAAGAATGACATTCTGCTAAATCATACTTTCAAGTGAGGAGCACATCTTTCAGATCGTGGTTCCATGTTGCTTCTGGTTTCCATTGCATAGCACAGAACATCGCTACCATCTGAAATTAACCAGCAACTTCCAGTAAGAAATACATTAAAAGAGAGAGCAAGGAGATCAAGATAGATTGATAAAGGGCAGGAGGGAGTTTTGTACCATAGACAGTGCTGCACAGAGAATGCTAAAGCCTTTGAAGTCAAATGGTGCGTTGTGCGACATAAACCACACTGGAAATAAAGAAGGTCCAGATTTGCAATTAGCTACTTGATCGATTTCGCATAAGAAACTGAAAAAAATTTACGCAACAAACTTACTGGTTAAGGGAGTCATAACAAATGGCGAGATAAAACCCGCTATTGCCTCTATTGCAGCTAGTGATCCTTGAGCTCTCCCCTGCATATAATAAAAGGAAAAAGAAAGAAAGGAAACCAAAAGATGTTAGCTAAGGTGGTATACCATTGAGTGGAGGTACGCGCGGCCAAAGTTCAGAACTATCATAATGATTCCTAGGCCTCACAAACTAACAAAGCTCGAATTGACATGACCCATACCCAAACTTACAGAGCCATATGACCT
The DNA here is from genome assembly GCA_036897335.1 of Silene vulgaris. Classification (NCBI taxonomy): domain Eukaryota; kingdom Viridiplantae; phylum Streptophyta; class Magnoliopsida; order Caryophyllales; family Caryophyllaceae; genus Silene; species Silene vulgaris. Next base: position 5,464 of record JAYMSF010000967.1, on the reverse strand, counting down.
CAAACCTGACATGATCAGACCCAAATTTTATTGGCCCCAAACGGAAGCTTACCCTAAATGACTTGATAATAACACTAAAACATACATAAAATTCGAAATCACCCAACCCGATTGCAATCATTCTGTTATAATCTGAACTCACCGACACACACCTGACTAGAATGAAATGTTGGTCAGGTTAAAGTCAGCTACTTTTACGACAAACTTTGTTAAAAAGAATCATTTGTCATTTGTCATAACTCAGAACTGAAATTAACTCAAACAGCTAAATTAAAAAAGATTAAGTAGAAGGACATTCTTCTGGGAAAAGATCGCTAACCTGGTTATTTGAACTGGATGATCTTGAAACAATGGCACATAACTGCCAATCAACAGAGTATAAGATACGTAAAAGAGAATGAACATCAAATGTGTAATGCGAAAAAAAATTGCTTTCGAACTACGAATTGTGGAATTAGTTACTCACAGAAGGTTTGACAAAACCATGAGCAAGCCCAAGTGATACACTTATATACGGAAGCTGCAGCATAATATAGCAATGTAAGAGACTTGAGAATTCGAAACAAATCATCAAGCAACATTAACTATACTCTATGAGTAGTTGCTAAATCAACTAGATCATCATATGTCCAAGGTACTGAACGATGGCAATCAACATTTTTGATACTATCTAATCATGCTTTGGGACATGAAAGGTTACACTTACCCAAGCTTCCCACGCCACGCTATAGAAAACAGCCTGCATACCAAAATCAATAGTTTAGAAAATAAAATCGCCTAAAAGACATACTCATAGCAAGATGATGACCATGATTCACAAATTGGCGACTCACATAAGTCGCTGATGCAAGTAAGCCCATGCATAGTATTGCTTTCTCTCCAGCTATTCCGTTGATTACTGGCACTAACAGCATCTGGAGGCAAATCCAACACATTTAATAGCTACGGAGTAGAATATACTCTGATAACTCCTATTACATGATTTCTGTAGTGGCATAAACTAAAAAGATAACAATATGTTCACAAGTTTCGGTTTTTTTTATTATTATAAAGAACACAGACCCAAACAGACAAAAGAGATACATAATACTACAAAATCAAGGAAAGGTTTAACAATGATTACAATACCTGTGAAAAAACCGATCCAATTTGAACAACCATAAGCGTATTTAAGTTGCTTCCTTTTAAATCAAATGCTTGCTTCAAGTAGAGCTGCAATGTAGTTACTAGGACGTTAAGATTTTACCAGTAAACAGTAATAATCTGATCTCTGAAGCATCATGGATATGGTAGAAACTAAATATCACCCTCCAACTCCAGTAAAGCATAAAATGTATCTCCTGTGTCTCATCAGATAGTTCACACTCGCTTTTGGATCAATCTATAATGTAAGCACATGCAAGTGAGCTAGGGAGTCCTAGTTCTTTATCAGAAAACATGCCTAAAAAGGAAAACGTATAATTTTCTGATGAAGCGCGAAAATAGAATACTACACGATCTTGAAGAGAGAGTATAGGTTACACATTTGCTATTATAAAGTGCATATATTAGACAAATATCAAATCAGTAAAACTATGTGATGAAGAGGGGGATAAAGTGCACACACTAAACAAATGTTTGACTGTTAGACCAGTTCATTTAACTTTAGATCCTGAAAGAACTGTTGGTTTCAATGCAACCATAGATAGACCAAGTTGGCTTTGTGAACATAGAAACATACCAGTAGGACACTGCTGATACCAGACATGCCAAACTCATACAGGAACGAAACCAAGTAAATTCCCCTGAGTGACGGTCTAAGGAACATAGAGCATAAGTTAGATAAACAGCTGGTATGCATGCAAAATGAAAGGTTAACTGATGTTGGTATTGTTGATCTACCGATAAATTAAAAATCAGCCATTACACATACCTTGTCATGACTGCAGTTGCAGCATATCTCATCGAGCTGTATCGCTCTTTCATGTGCTTAAATAGGATGGTCTGTGGTGACTTCTGCCTTGTGACAGGTGCTCGTACAACAGTCTCGGTCACGAACAGTTGAATAAAAATAGGGCACACAACCAAAACAAGAAGTGATAGCTGACAATGCAATGTGAGGTACACTATCAATAAGAGAGGAATACATACAAATGTAAAATCAATAATAAGCTCAATACTATAATTTCTTATGATTTGCTTTTGCGGATCAAATCACGGGAAGTAGTATTATGGTGGGACACTCTTTTCAATTCAAACCTAAACCCTAGATTTGGATGTTAATGTTAATAATCCAAAAAACTGGCAAAATATTTGAAGTCCTGAGAAATTTCCAAGGGAAGAAGATACCTCATTACTGTACTTTCCAGGAAGAAATTTCGCTAACAAGCTACCTACGACATGTGAAGCAGACATAACGCCAGTGATCCAACTGAATGCTGCAACTCTTTTTTCATCCTCAACCACATCGGCCTATTAGAGAAAGGGAATTACTCTATGATCATCATCTAAATTTTTGTGTAACAAGTTAAAAGAATATCTTACCGCATAGGCAGTAGCGATACAGAAGACACTCCTCAAACTTATGATATGGGAAAGACAACGAAGAGCAAAATATGCATAAATGAATCCTCTTGACTTGTTAATGGCAAGAAGGGCTGCAAGAAAATAAGGGAAAAGAAGTATGAAAAACATGAGCATCAATGACACAAGAGATGAGAGCGTTAATACAAATAACCAAATGCTTCAATCCACTTCTAGTAGGGATGGCCGCCAAGCCTGGCCAATGGCCATCCCTCCCTCACAAACATATACAAAAGAAATTCGTATCTGACTGTATTAAGCTCCTTATGGCTAGCTTAAACTGGGAGCAATTGTTAAGGGCACAAGGGATAAAAAAAAAAGGAAAACGGGAGATAGTGGTGGTGGATAGATGAAAGAGATGATTGTTCCTTCACCATCTCTTTCTTCACCACTCTCATTTAACTCTTGTCCTCCTTTATTTTGAACTTCATTACCCCAGTAACGATTACTCCCCCAGTCCAAGCAAGCCCTCGAAGGAGAAAGCCTGATATATAGTTCTTCAATGTACAAAATAACTCAAGGGTACATCAGAGGGGGGAAAAGGAACTCGATATAGATCTGAAATTTACTTACCAACAGGGAAGATAGTGGTAGATGTTGTCAGAAGGAGAAATGGTTTCCTTCCATACTCATCAGAAAGCTCGCATATAAGTATTAGTACAGGAATCATTAGAAACGCAGCAACCTGTTGTGTGAAATTCTATTAGAATTGAAAAACATCCTCAAAGCTGCCTAAAAGAACATATAATTCTGAAACACCATATCACAAGAGACGATCCTTATCACGGTCCATCATGCATATGCGCGCAGCTTAATACATTTATCCATGACACTAGGTTTAGTCAAAACTGTGTTAAAAAATAAAGATCATTCATTCATTCCTATGTTGCCTAAAAAATGATAGATTTCATGAGATACCCATAATTATTGCAAAAGCCACAAAACAGCCATACATTCAGAAAGTCAAGAAAATACGATTAGCACGCTACAGAAAAAAGAAAACAGAGAGGATTACAGTCTGCTGAAGATTATTCAGATAAAGGGCCTCGGAGCATGTAGACTCTGTAGGACACAAAGCCTTACTGATCAATTCCATCAGAAGTGGATTACATATTTCTTGAGCTATCCCATGTATAAACAATGGCAACAGCAAATGTACTAGACGCTTTATATCCCTAAATAGTATTATATCCCTCATGCTGTCGATGCTCTGCAACAATTCCCTTGCCATTTATCTTGTTTTCTGAGAATCCCCCTTTAAGAATATGGATCATTCCTTATGTAAAAGGAGAGAAGAAGATGCCAGGATTATCAGAAACACGGCAAATAGATATCATTCACAATTTTTCTATCAAGTTTGATGGATTCAAAGATTATAATAGAAATATACATGCCTTGAAAAGTTCAAATTATTTTTATTAAAATGTAAATTCAAAAACTTTGGGTACAATACACTCCTGAGTCCTGTCCTCAAAAAACGCCTAAACAAAGCGATACATAACGTAGAAATGGCTATAAACTGTATTGATTTATCACTCCACCGTCCGTCAGCAAGGTTTGAAGTTTGAACAGTATAATAGTCGGCTGGTCTTAATATGTTACTTCGACTTATCATATTTCTTAAGAAAAAATGATTTTCCAGTATGAAATCGGATAAACCGACAAGAAACACCTTTTTCCTTCATTTAAATTAATTCATTTAGTCCCCATCAACAATGTAGGGAAAGACTTGGCAAGCTTTGTTAGAATGAATAAAATTATACCAACATATTGCAGGAGGAAAACTGCTACTAGAATGATGAAAACAATTGTTGGCTAGCTGGCAATTTCATGTTTGACACCATTATAATTAAAAAAAAATAGAGATTAAAATACATAATGCATAGCTGTTGAACAATTTAATGAATTAATCCCAAATTATGTAACCAAAAACATGTCTAGATGAGTCGAATTTATCGACTAATTCTATTCAATGCCATTAGAAAAAAAAAAGATTTATTGATGACCATCACTATTCAGTAACATGAAGATTAAAACTTTGCATAGACAATTTAACAAACAGTTAGTCTCTTGTAAGTCGGTTTACAAATGTTCGGTAATACAGATCCATATTATTGGAAACATAGTTACAAAAATAATTCGTTTTACAATAAACTTGTATGAGACCGTTTTACACAAGTATTTGTGTTTAGAAAAATTGAAGCTGAAGGACGTGGGCTCAAGTTAAAGAAAAAATGCAGCAAAAATGGGTTGTGCTGACTTCATTACTTGAGCATAAATCAGCATCTATATAAGGCATATATACAATGAATCTATCAAAAAGAAGATACCAAAAATTACACAAAGTAAAAAAGGTAAAAGAAGAATATACCAGCAATAAGCAAAGGACAAACAGTAACTTCCAACGCCATACCCAAAGCTTTTTGGTGAGAAAGATGAATGTTACTGCCTGAGTATTAACTTGATGGATTTAACTTGCTTAATTATGCTGAGTGCTGCCGACAATGTATTAGGAATATAGGATGTATCAATTACCAAATGGTACCAAGTAATTACAAAACTCTGTGCTCTCATTCCATTCCTTTCCATTCAATGTCGATATAATTTTTATTTTTATTTGTTAATCTAAAACAAGTTTTTTTTGGTGACTAAAGGGAACATCCGAATACCCTGCAAGTCTGGGAACCAAGTAAGTTATCAAGGTTGCTCTTGATGACAGGTAATACCGCAGCACTCGCATATAAGGAGTCGAACCCACGACCTCTCAATTCATTGCCATGTTCCAACACTTTGAGACACTCCCGCGCTCCACTAATAACTACGAAGTATTAACAGCATGTCCTCCATATCCTCCGTATCTTCATCAAGCAATCAAATCACGTAATAAACAGCAACTCTATCA
>JAYMSF010000966.1:0-13248 GCA_036897335.1 Silene vulgaris | reverse complement strand
AGAGTTACCAAAAAAGAAAACAGTGCGATTACTTGAATAATCCGTTTCTGGAAAGTGAGATAATTATAGTGAATAGGATGGAGTATAAAAAAATTTTAATATAAAAATTTTCGAATTTTCATTTTTAAAGAGATGTGAGCACCCCTAAAAACAAATGTTCAAAGTAGTTGCACTAATATAATTCACGTTTGGTTCAGCATGGTTAAAATTAAATAATTATGATGTCTATTGTCTAATAGTGTGACTAGACTCGACAAATATTTTATTTAGGAACAGCCATAAATACACTAATTCGTACGAGAGAAACAGTTTGATAGTAACCAAAAGACGATCGATAGCGACGGAAAGAGAGTGGTAGCATTTTGAAATGAATTTGGCCAACCTATTGCACGGTTGTTGTCTAATTGGCCTTTGGCCTCTAGACGTGCGTATCACATTTTGATTAATTCTGTACATGACCTTTTCCCTTTTCATTCCTTCAACGTATTAATACTCTCCTTTCCCTTGTTCTACAATCTCATATCCTTCCTTCGTCTTCCTCAAACTCGTCAACAAACAAACAAACGTATATACATACATAATTAATCTAAGATCCTACAATCGTCCACTTCTAATGTCGGTAAGTTCCCTTCATTTAATCCTGAAAAGAGTTTATGTTCGAATAGATATTTATAGATCAATGTAGAACTTGTAAACTTAGTTACGAGTACAATTTCTTACACTGATGAAATAGCCGCGTATTGTACTCAGTTATACTGTTTCTTTTGTGGTGTGTTGTTAGAAATCAAAATCGGGAGGAAAATCATTACCGAAATTTGGAGAATGGGACGTGAACAACCCATCATCAGGAGAAGGTTTCACGGTAATCTTCAATACAGCAAGAGATGAGAAGAAAAATGAAAGGAATAACTCTACTGAACCTAACCCCAGCCCAAACAACCAAGACAAGTCGGGCGATAAGTGTACCAGCAAACATCAGTGTCCATCGGTAAATTTACACCCTATTACCTATTAGAACTATACCGTATTTTTTGGGTAAAAAAATTTCTCTAAATTATTTTATGTGCTATATTAAATTACTTCATTGAATGCAGAAGAAGTGGTTAAGCTGCTTCAGGGGCAAATGAAGGACTTGCGGACAAGCAAGCTGTATTTCGAAATGGAAGATGGCTGCGAGATTTGAAGTGTGAAACGTTATTATATTTTCGGCCACCATGTTATTTTCAGCTTCCATTACATGCTTGTATGCCCTCTTGGACACAATAATTGTGATCATTTTTGCCATCTGAGTAAATTTGCGTGTGCTACAACAAATTACCCCTTCCATGCGCTACCGTATTGTCCCAATAACAAGACATGATCACGATGTAACGTTACTGAGTTTGGGCCAAGCCTTCACAACCTCTCGAGAAAAGGGGTTGAGACAGGCTTGACATCGACCAGCAACTTTTAACCTAAAAAGTGAGCTGCTGAACTAAGATAATCTATCGGCAAACAATGACAAATGACCACATACAAAGCTGAGAATAAATAAGACGGGTTTCGCATTTAATCCCGTGATTCAATGGCAATTTGCAAATAGAGTGAATAAAATGGTCATATGTGTATGGATTAGTTTTACCAGAAGACCATTTTCTGAGATGAATGGTAAGCAACCACAAAAAAAAAAAATTGTACTTAAACCTCAAGTTGATGAGTAGTTTCGGGCATACTAGCAAAAAACTGTAAGTTGGCATCTCTTCCTTACATTGATGCCTACCGATGTTGCCCAAAATCTCTGTAGGTCTTCTGTCCTCATACGAAGGGATTAGATTCCCCAGCCGTCGTCCCAAGCTGAACTGGCATGGTTGGCAGCTGAATGTTCCGAATTTGCAGCAGCTGGCACATTACTCGAGCTATGGAACTGAGCAACATCAGCTGAATAATCATCAGGGTGATTAAAGAGACAATTAGGACCATACTTGCACGTGCCCTGCTGCTCATAGTTCCGACAAAGTTTCGCCCCCTGATATTCAAGACAATAGTTAGGCAACCCGAGTTTTCAGATTTCTAATTTATGAAGCACGTTAAAATAATGCAACTTTTTTAGTTTTAAGAGCAAATAATCTAAACCTTGGAATATACTTCCTCCCATCCAAACCAAAGGTAACATGAACCCACTTTTGTGAGGGGAAAAGTCGACTCATGTTACCTTTGGTTTGGATGGGAGGGAGTAATTAATTTAGGCACTATTCATTCCAGAGAAAATAATCTAGAAGGAAAGATTTCGAGTAGAAATTAGAGTTCAAATGGTGAAGAACGAGGGAGGAAAGAAAATTGGCATGAACTCTAAAATAACAAGGAATGCCAATTATAACAGAACAAGGGACTTTCCATTATTATTTTCACGAATTTCTCCTTGATAGTTGATACAAAAATGTAAAGAGACAAAAGGGACGTACAGAAGATAATTAACTACGCAAGCAAAAGAAATGTGTTAAACAAAAGAGGAAACATACAGGTCTTAAAGGAAGGCCCTTTTCACTGAGAGCACATTCCAATGATGTAGCCACTCGGTTCCTCGGGTGGTGGTATCGACATGCAGACTTGTATTTACACTGACCAGTTTTCATGTAGTACTCGCACTCTGGTTGTCCTACTCGTTCAGGAAACTCTCCATTTTGCATTTGCTGGTTTTGATGGTGAGGAAAAGACGTTCCATTTCTTCTCATATTGTTGGAATTTGAATTAAGAAACTGAGAAGTTTCTACAGGCTGCATTGTTGCCTTCATAGAACATACGAGTATAATTTACCATTTCAGTATCGATTTTTCTAAAGTGTGCAACGAAATAATCATTTACAATTAAGTAGAAACTTTTCAAACTATCATTTAATATACCCATTAAATTAGTAATCACCCTTGATTATTCATTAGCAACAGGACAGATACGAGCCTCATAGGCATCTGAGAGGCCGAGACTGCTGGAGCAAAGCACGAATTAGGCCGTATGTATTAAGTTTGCAATGCGGTGTTAGCTATGGCAGAACTTAAAACGTATTGCCTAATTCGAAACGCAGGTTAAACAGCAAAATTTGCTAGAAAAACCGTTTTAAATTTATGCAACATTAGACTTTTGTTGCCGACGCAACAAGAATATGATGATAATAATACATATTGGAAAGTAAGCAGATGTAAGGGAATGACATACAGGTCTAGAGTAAAGTCCCTTGGAAGAAAGCAGAGGTGGAGGAAGCTTAGACGCTAGACTTCTTGGATGGTTATATCTGCAGGCTGTTCTGTACTTGCAGTTACCAGTTTTCATGAAATAGTCACAATCCGGTTGACCAGGTCGTTCAGGGAACTCTCCAGTTTCAAGCATGTTTGGATGCTGAGGTAGTGGATCTACTCTCGCCGAGACGTTGTTCATAGCATGATGTGGAATAGGGTATTTACTCGCTGGGATGGAACTGTTGACCTAAGCAGACGAAAGGAGAAACTTTACCAAAGTACATATCTACCACAAAATAAGATTTGCATTGCACATTCGAAATTTCGAATATCAACTTATATAGGTAAGCTAGATGCTAGATTGTTTGAACTTCAATGTTACAGAGAATGCAAATTATAAGGCAGGATGCGCCAGAAAGATACAAGTATTCTAAATACTTCTCCATAATACGTGTCATCCTCACCTCCACTGCAAACGAAAGGAAAAGGCAAAAACACAGCCCATATAGGCTGGCTTGTTTGGTTAAACGATGTATAATGTGTCTTGGGTTCAATTCCTTGCCGGAGCAATTGACATGAGAAAATGCGCTGGAAAAGGTGCCTAGCTTGGGGTTATATGTGGTTTGCTTGCTATCACGTGCGCCGAGGGCTGTACTCGGCGCATAACCATGGTAGCAGGCGCAGTTCTCACCATTATCCAAAGGAAGCGGCATAAAAATGTATTGTGTGTGTTTGTTCCATCTATGTCTGGACTTTGGTCAAACAAAGACTGTTCAAAACGATTCTCTTAGACTTGTCTTTAAGCCACAAATTTTGGCCACTCTAAGAACAAATTATAATATGATTTCAATTTCAAAGAAAATAAAGAAAGAACATAGCAAAATAGCAAATTTACACTACGTATCAAAACAGTCAAGAGAAACACTGCCCTTGCTTTTTAAATTCGTGCAAAGTTATTTACCTGAGTTTGGTTCCATCCAGGAGTTCGAGTCATTGTTTGAGGATAAGAACTCATCTCAGGACCATAACGCGGACCATTCCTCAAATTCATACCATTTGGTGATCCTGAGGTTCCCTGTGATACCCCACCAAAAGGCTGCAATGGTACACCAGCATAATTTCTAGGCACACTGATATCACCTCTTACAGAATTTCCTTTTGAACTAGGGTCAGGATGATTGAACCTGCAATTAGTACCATAGCCGCAGGAGCCAGTCTGCAAGAAGTAGGTACACTCTTGCGCCAACTAAGATGAAAAAGAAAACAGTTAATGATTTCTCAGTTCTAGACAGTTGAAGGTATTGCATGCATATAATACCTAGTGCCTTCATCCTATTTATATTGTTCCTATTTGACTTCGATGGTCATCAAATGTCAATTTTGACCATAAAATACTCCAAATATATGGAGATAAAAAGTAAAATCTGTCATGTTTGATTTATCAAAACAAATAATTTTATATTAATCTCTCGTTTGAAGCACTGCAGTTATAAATGACACGATTTTAAGATAGTAGGAAGTATAAAAGGTCAAAATGGCAGGTTATCTTACTTGCGGCAAGTAGATGGGTGAACACTGAATATAGTGGAACCTGCGTGTTTTTTATGGATGTTCCTTTTTTTTAGTGAATTTTCATCCATAACAAGGAATCTAATGAATTAGTTTAAATGAATCGAAAGGAATATGCAGCGACTCTAACTGAATAGAGGGAGTATCATTTTAACAAGTTCTGTAGAATATTCCGATAGAATATTGGTTGTTTAAACACCAAAGTCAAATATGGACCATATAATTGATATAAATGGGATGGAGGCATGACTTAGTTAAATAATAGAAGTAGGAAAAGATTTCGCAAAGATACAAGACCATGAACTTACCGGTCTTACTGGTAAACCTAGAAAGTTAAGTTCTGGCCTTTCGCTCTCAATTCTACGAGCAGAGTGATTATATCTGCAAGCATCCCCATACTTGCACCCTCCTGCTGTTTGGAAATACTGTAAAAGATAACAACAACAAATGTTTGATCTCAATGATATAAGAAATGTAAAGAAAACGAAGGTGAAACAAACATTTATCTAGGCAACAATCCATTACATAGAACAAACCCAACCCACACACTACAATATCACAACCATATCAGCTACAAAACATTTCAATCACGCCAAACCTATCACCTCATACTAATTATCAATTTCATTATTAATTTATCATTCAGCCCACAGAAAGTGTGAAGAAAAAGATTAACACACAACAGTATAGAAGAAGAGAAATACAAAAAAAATGTTCACAGAAAAACTGAAATAAATAAATAAATTAATAACTGGTTCAATTAAAGACACATTTGATAAGTGGAACAGCGCGAGAGATGAGCTTGCTTTTTCAAGTACTATTTGCTCACTACCTCATAGTCACCTCTTAAATAGCCAATCCTAAAACAACCTTCAAAAGAATTTTATTTGCGCCCTTTCTCTTGAATCATACAGACAAAAAAAACCTCTCTAAGACTTTAGAAACATCAAGTCTGTAAGATTAGGAAGTCAAAACTCAAAGGCAGACGGGTAATCCCATCTTAAGGTAAGATGAAGTTATATGGGATGAGAATTTGAAGTTCCAAGTTAAATTTTCATCTCAAAACCTTTAAAAACTAAGTCTAAAGCACGACTTGTTGAAAGACGAGAACAAAATTGACAATGTCAAGACAACCATCTTTTGAAACATCATGCATATTTCACTAAGCCCCTCCACTTCAACTTACATTCCTTTCTCTTTCACAGCGAAAAAACATTCCAATTCACGAAAGTCTTTTATAAACAGAGAACCGCATAATTACTTCAGACACATCGATATAAAGGCGTAACGTGAAGGATGTAGTTATCACATTTAAGCTTCAGAAATTTCTGTGTCTGTTATTTGCAGCTTAAGCATGCTTATTCGAGTCATCAACATAATTTCTTGGGATTTAGAAGCGAAAGGCCCAGTGCAGATCAAAATAACATCTCCTTAATCAAACACCAAGTCAACAACCAATGTATAAACAATTCCTCTAGTAAGTAGGTAGAGTAACAACCTTGCATTCAATCTTCCCAGCATCACCAGCCGACCCAATGCGCTCTTGAAATCCTTTCTCATTGTCCCCAGCAGCCTACAAAATGGAACAGAAACATAATTAAGTCCAACATAAACTTCAAAACCCAATATACAAACATTCTCAAATTCAACCTGAAATGTGAAATACCTGAAAACCCCTTGGTGGGTGATTGAACCGACAATTTGGCCCAAACTTACAAGACCCAGTCTTGATATAATAAGAGCAATCCGCAGCATTCGACCTCAAAGGGTAAACATGGTTCCCATGTTCTTCCTCTCTGTTCTCTTCCTCGTACTTGTACCCATCACTCACATTGTTCCCCAAACCTACCCTCTCAAACTGTTCAACAAGAGCACTTTCCTCTCTGACCACATCAATGTCATGATCACGACACTCATCGCCATCACCCCCGCCTTCAACCTTAATATCAACATCATTTGCATCACCATGGGACCCGTCCGACGAGACATGCTTAGTAATTTCATTATCATGTTCAAATAATGCACTGCTTTCTTCTTCCCAAGTCCCCATATTCCTTTCTCTTGTCTAAACCACTTACACAAACATCCATCACCAACAAAAAAATAAAAACATCATTTTCTAGTATTAATAAACTAAGTACAATTAATTGATTAATTAATTCATTAATTAATTAATAAACATAAACACCCACTTGAAGAAATGTACACTTTGCATTGTTTTGAGTCAAACAACACATGGGTTAGTGTAGATCTTCCCAAAGATGTCACCTTTTTCACAATTATTTATTCAACTTTCGATTAAAATAACTCTCGCAAAGAATAAAAAAAGTAAACAAATGAACGAGACCGCTTGCTTCACACCCCTTTTTAATCAAAAAAGGTAGTAAAGCAAAACCCTTTATAGTTTTCACCAATAACACATAATTCAACAATCCAAAAGAACAATACAGATCAAAACTTGCATGATTAATTACATCAATTAATTCACAACATTAATCAATTTTACCCAGAAAAACAACATCAAAACTGCAAAAAAAATGTATACCTGATAAAATTTAGAGGATGATCACTAGCTTGACAGCCCACATTGCCTAAATCATGTAAAAAATAATCAAATGAGTAGAAAAATTAGGGTTTTCAACATTGATTTTCTTACAAAAAGGGGGATGAAATTGATATATACAGAAAAAAAGAAAAAAGGGAAAATACCAGAAATAAATGAAGTATGATGAGGAGTGGGGACTCTTTCTGTGCCTTCACCACTCCGTATAAAAACTGTTTGCGTGTGGTGTGGGGTTAAAGAGTGTTCCTTTTTTATGATGCAACTCGGAAAAGTGCAATTATGGGCCAAACTATCACAATTTCAGAATATTTACATGGTCTCTTCCGTTCCGATTATTTGTTTACGTTTTCTCTATTTTGGTTATATTCTTGCATTTTTATTTTAAATACGAGTATGTGCAAACTTTTTTTTGTTCCGAGACATAGATAACTCGTCTTTTTTATTTTAGTCTTTTTGTTAAATGAGAACGTAAAGAAATAGCATAACGGAAGGAGTAATAAAAGGAAAAAGTATTTAGACAACAACCATTAAGTTGATATCTTTTTCTATAACAAAATAATGAGACGGTATAAAATTATGACCGTATGTGTCATCAGTGACTAGTGGACCCAGATTGAAGGCAGTGTGGTCGCAAGACCCCACGTAAAATGGGATAATTGTTACGTTAGTATTTCATGACCATTGTGTCTGTATAATAGCTAGTTTGTTGTTTTGGTGTCACTTTCTAAAAAAAAAAATGGCCAAAAATAAAGTTTGATACAAGCGGTTTTTTTCATTTTCACATATTTTTTATCACACTGGATTTTTGTGTGAGGTACGTCATTGTGTATCGTCAAACTATTGTATTGATTGTTAGTATAATAAATGATACTAAATGATAATTAATGTTCTAATCTAATGGATGGATATAGGTTGCAAAGTCGTAAGTTTGATTGTTTGAATCGTGTACTCAATACATTAATTATATTGAAATCGTACATCTTATTATTCATTTTTCTTAAAAATAGTATGATCTACTTTTTAAAATTGTTAAGTGTATAAGTAATAACCCCTTTATCTTGGTCATTTTATTAGAGTAATTTTTTTTCTTTTTTTGGGAAAGAATAAGGATAATTTATAATAGTAACTCTAATAAAAAATTCATTTTTATAAATTTTCCTTATAAACCATACTGAGTACCAAATATGGCTAAAGGAGAGGAATGACAAGATTAACCAAGTAAGAAACACAAAATGAAATGTTTCGTCATATACTCCCTCTTAGCGTGTAGAGCTGCAACATTTTATTCAAATACTTCTCACATACGGAGTATAATCAATCATTCATTCTTGCGATTCTACATAATAGAAGGAAAAATATGATTTAATACCGATATAAATGAAAAGACAACTTAAATTTACTTCCAACAAACAAGAAATGGAAGGTAAACTTGTTATTTTGATTGGCATATATGATGTAGTACCAAATTACCAATAGAAATCACATTATCATGAAATTGTGGATAAACAAGGTACAAGGAATTGATAATCACAAATTATTATTTAAGATAGATGTATCCGTTTCAAGCAATAGATATGTCCTTAATTATATGCTCCATTGAGAATACATGATCCGTTTTAATGTTAAGACGCGTACCTCCGTCTTAAGCGACATTAACTGATTGATAATCGACCTACTTTTAGTAAATTGTGCATCATAAATTCATAATACAGGAGGCTTCCTAACAAGTGTAGCTTGTTCAAAAGCATAAGCAATTTCAATAAGTTGAGGTTCAGTTCCTCTTAATCCTCCAAAGATCATACCAAATGGTGCTCCATCTTCATCATATCCTGCAGGAACACTTATCCCTGGGTACCCTCCAATTGCAAGTACACTAGTATAAGATGAATAACCTGAGTCTACAATTGCATCTAGTTTTTTCTCATTCATCACTTTCTCAAACCCGTCTCTCGACCAAGATGCTAATGTTGCCAAGGCTTTCTTCTCTTTCGATTTTATGCCATTTGTTGCTTCAGCTGAGTAGAATATGCCCTGACCGTATTCCTTTATCATTTCCTGCATATCAATTATCAACCCACGACGTTGGTTTTTGTTTAGTTTTTTACTGAGCTGAGCTTAACTGAAGTGAACTGAAATAATTTCATTTGAAAGATCTAATGTGACAACAGGCAAATATCTCGCAAGAAAACATAAAGAACATGTTGAATATAAGTAGATTACAGCATGCTTTGACATACCTTCTGGGAATGTTTGCGGTTAAATTCAATGACATCCGCCAAAGATCGTACAGGGGACTTGACGAGCTGTTTTAAGTAGGAATTCAAGGCTAACTTGAACTCTGTTTCGAGCATCATTTCCTCGTAGTTGGATGAACTGATTGCATCATATGTTGGTATTTCCAAGTTGTCGACTATCACAGCTCCTCGTTGCCTTCAATACCTCACAAAATTCCAATATTGTGTTAAAACTACGAAGCAACTACACTCAGTTACGGAGTACATACTCCGTACATAATAAGCTGAATTCTAGTTTGGCCTACCTCAGAGTACGAAAATGTTGCTTATATACTGCGGCCAGGTGAGGAGAAACATGATCGAAAATGTTTCTTAAGATTCCTAATCGCTTCCCTTTAAGCCCGTCAAGCTTTAGAAATTGAGAGTAGCCACCGATTGGTATGTACTTTCTTGCTTTCATAGTCGCTTCAGAATCGTAAGGATCATATCCTACTATAGACTCAAGAACATAAGCTGCATCTGTCACTGTCCTACAGATTGGCCTGTACAGCTAAATACATCAATTTCTGTAAAGACAATCCCTAACGAGCAAACATGAATATTGTATCGAGAATTGCATTGACCGAGAGCTACTGAATTTGCATGAAACTATGAAAGTACTCAATCTGGTGCATACCCAACAGTATCTTGTCTTGGAGAAATGGGAACGACGCCACCCCGGCTAGTGAGACCGAGAGTAGGCTTAATGCCAACGACTGAATTAGCGCTCGAAGGACAAAGAATAGAGCCATCAGTTTCAGTGCCAAGAGTAACCGCGGCCATGTTTGCTGCTGCTGCTATAGCTGATCCACTGCTTGAGCCACAAGGAGTTGCTGATAAATTGTATGGGTTCTGCAACTTAACTCGTTAATATACAGGTTAAGACACTATACATCTATACTCCATCCATGTTTTTACCTACATTGTTTCCATTTTTTATCTAATCTTGTGATGGCCGCACGTCCGTGCCTCGGTTGGACGTGGTGATTAGCTTAATTCGATTTGTCATTGTTTTTTTAATTAATTTCCGGATTAAATCGTTATTGTTTGTTGTTTGTAATATGTTGATTCGATTAGCTTAATTGGTTTGTTTATCGAATAAGTTTAATTGTTTCGTTAGTTTGTCGATTATTTGGTTCGTTAATTCGATTGATTTGTTCATTAAGTCAATTAATTTTGGTTATTTAATTCGAATAATTTTGAAATTGATTTGAGAGAAGTCGAGAACTGGAAGGGACGGATTAGAGAGATGTTGAGTTAAAAATTGTGAGAAGGGTAAAGTTGTCTATTTCTCTAATTTGTCGTCGATTTGACTTATGTCAACGACTCGACGATGAACGCTAACACCCTATTATATTTCCACTCTAAGAAACAATTTGTGATCAGAAAAACACAAATTCTCATATAAGACGGGTTTATCTATGGATAAGACCGAGTATATTACATAGGAAAAAGTAACAGATTTGTCTTATATGCTCAAATAAGATACTATTTAACTCGTTTAATATTAAAACAGAATGCATCCGTCTTATCAAAGACTAACCTAAAAACATAAATAACTCAAGTTGAAGACACTTGCCTTGGCTTGGCCAGTTCTAGCACACCAACCACCAGGAGCAAAGTCAGACCTAAAATGGGCCCACTCACTCAAACTAGCCTTACCAAGAATAACAGCCCCATTATCTCTTAACCTCTTAACAACACCACTATCAAAGCCCACAATTGAGCCCAATAAAGCATAAGACCCTGCTGTTGTATTCATCTTATCTTTTGTACCAATATTATCCTTGATCAATATTGGTATCCCATCAACCCATGACTTCGCTTCCCCTTTGGCTCTTCTCCTATCGGTCGCTTTCGCTTGCGCGAAGGCGTCCGGGTTTACCTCTATGACTGCTCTTAGTGTTGGGTTGAGTTTTTTTATTTGTTTTAGGTAGAAGTGGAGGAGTTTGAGTGATGTGAGAGTGTTATGTTTGAAGGCTTTTTGGATGTCTTGTATGGTGGATTCTTGAATTTGGAAATTTTGGGGTGGTTTTGTTTTGGGTGTTGCATTGTTTGGTGATGGATTTAGGAGGATGAGGATTGTTGTTAGTTTTAGCAAGAAATGGATTGAAGGGTGGGAGGTAAACATGTTTTTGAATTGTGTTGATGATCTAGGATTGATTAGTTTGAGTCATTGAGTATTATTACAAGCAAACATCAAAGAACATGGGAGTAGTGATTACTTTTCTATAGTGGACTCTGCGTAGACTTTCTCCGCCACTCATCTAACTCATTTGTTTACATTTCTATAATGTTTTTAAGGGTAATTTGTAGACCTGGCAAAAGCAACTCCACCATAAAAAAGTTGACCAAACCGGTCAAACATGACATGAGTTTTCTTTCCCCGTAATTGACCCGACCCAAATTAAATATGACCCGATATGAAACCATTTAACCCGAAAATGACCGGACAAAAAATAATGCTAATTAAATCGAAAAAACTTGAAATGACTTTTTCTTTCTTATTCATTGATCCGAAATTGACGAGCCTGAGTTTGCGGGTAATACATATACTCAGGGGTTTACTCAGTGTATAGTGAAAGTAGCTGCTACGGTTCCCGGGAAAATGAAATGTCTAAACTCTAAACCGGATTTATTACCAAAAACGAGTTTAGCATTTTGAAACCAAAAAAAAAAATTAAAAGATTGGTACACCTTGATTACCCGCGCCATGCTAAACAGAAAAGGCGCGTAAAACTTCATAACTCCGCTTTTCCGCCCCTCATGAAAACATCAAAACTAAAAGAAATAATGCCAACACTCCCACAAATCCCAATTTTCCCGCGAATTTTATTCACTTACAATTCAGATCGACTGCCAATTTCATTACCCATTAACAAATCAAAAGTCAAAATCAAATTCCCAATTTCCAACCAAAATCAAATATTTTCAAAATGAATCAAATTAAACCTCCATTTTCAATTTCCTTCTTTTCCCTCTTTTCTCTTCTCCACTCTTCCTATATCTTCATCACCTCCCATTCATTCATCCGTCATCCATTCATTATCCATCCATCCATTTGCTCGTTCATTCATTCATTGGTTTAATTACGACTATATATTGAAATAATGGAAGCATCAAAGGTCAATGAAGAGGTAAATAACAAAGAGAACATCCCACCATTCACTTGTTCATCATCAACCCAAGTTGCAGTTATTGCTCCGTTTAACTGCAAACTCAAAAAGATCCGAACCCGAAAACACTTTAAAAGAGTACCTCTTCAAGACATCACACATCTCTTCAATACTAATTCTACACTTGATCAATCAAGCTTCCTCATCTCTAGCTCTATTCATCAGTCGAACATTAGTTTCGTCGATTTTTCGAATGTTAGAAAGCGGAAAGCTCTTCATCTTGCTGATGTTAAGCATAGAGCAGCTTCCAAGTCTCTTAGGATGAATTTTAGATGATTTATTTCTATGGGAGTTTGAGACAGGGGCGTCTTAAAACAAATGGAGGTCCAGTGCGACACGGAAAAATGAGGCCCCAGAATGAATGCACAAGTATATTATACATCGAGATTTGTATTGAATTTCATTAATAAAAGCTTATAATACGGTGACCAAAAGCGGAGGCCCGGTTCCCACGCCCG
>JAYMSF010000965.1:0-13255 GCA_036897335.1 Silene vulgaris | reverse complement strand
GTGAACCACAAAAGTCAAAGGTGTCGCCTTCACTGCCCCTGCCATCCTTCAACTGCTTTTGTTTTTCTCTCTTTCCTCTGTTATATTAGCTGTTGTTTATTGAACAGAGACGTTGCTGATGTGTAGGTCGTTAATCTAGAACCCCAGGTTATATCTTCTCTTTTTCCTTGGTAGTTGGTAGCAACTACTCACTCTTAGCAAACGCAAGCAGTACTTGCAGCTATTGTCTTGGCCGTCTTCAAAATTAGCTATTTTGGCCGGCAGATTTTAAAGGCGGGGATTTAGATGAGAAAAGGTCCCACAGCTATAAATGGGGACCCACATTTAATAACGACCAATTGGCAGAACAGACCCACATGCTCTTCCAAGGTTCATGTGTCTTCTTCAGTCATTAATCACCAGTATGTAGCAAGGACTTTTAATATCTACCTCTAGCCAAAATACTACGAAATTGGTATAGAAAATGTGACTTTTGTTTAAATATTACACTATTAAACAATGTGACCTTTGGCCAATTTGGTATAGAATATGTCAAATTGGAATAAATTAGTGAAAACAATTCCATATGTACCTGTTTATGTTACCATTTCTAATTTTCTAGTGGTTTAGAAAGCTAATTGAACTACTTATTTTAGCTACAAACCGAATTAACTACGCTTATCCTACCTCACATAGCAACACAAACATCATACAGTCTCACTAGAGCCTTAAATATAATGATTTAACGAAGGCACAGTTCTAGGAGGTTTTCAGTAAACAAATTTTCTCAAACCATAGCCCACAGGCAGTTAGAGCAGGCTGAATATTTTGAAAATGGAGTAAAAGCAGAAGGCGCAAAAACACAACAGAAGAAGAAATCCAGGCAATCAGCATTTCTAGGGAAGACCTTACAGAATAGAAGCAATAAAACAAGAGCAGAAAGGCCAGTTTATACAGTGACATGAAACTTTAATGCATATATCATAATTTCATATCTGCAGTAGGACAAAAACCTGCACAGAGAAGAAGATAGATTCTACAACTGATCTACTATCAGAGGCAACATTACAAAAGAAAAACACGTCAGAAGATGGGATAAAAAAAACAGAAGTATTCAGAGCATGGAGTTTGCCGACATCAAAAGTGGAAGGAAACAGCTTGTGAATGGCCAGAAGCAAAAATTCTCTCATTTCTGACGAGATTGGGCCACCAAGCGGGGTGTAGACACAGAAGACAAGTAGGATGACCTGGCTACCGTGGAAGGCCATAACCATCCCTTATTTACCGACCACTTTGACACTTAATCAGATCAACCAATCCCTAAAGTAACAGACCTAAGCTTCAAAAATACAAAAGAGAAACATCCAAATAGGGTTTGCAAAAGAGAGTGTTTTTAACAACGCAATGCCATGGAAAGCCATTTATTATGTGACTACATATTCTCAGTTTCTCACATGTTATGCAGGCCATTGTTTATTAAATTACTGACAATGACACAACAAAAGTGCCTCAAGGATCCTGCTAACGGCAGGGAGAGGGAACAAATGTACGCAACCTGTCCTTACCCATGTGTTAACAATACAAAGAGATTGTTTTTTAACAACCCAAAATGAAAATTGTGTCCGGAATTGTACAGAATGACTGATGCCTGATACTTCGCAATAAAGAGAAGTGAAGCCACCTTAGTCAGACATTTTTCTGTATTAAATAGTGTGATTATGAAAACTGCCAAATTTCAGCTGCATTAGTTCCATGGAAATCCTAAATTCAAGTGACAGATAAACGGAGAGCATAAATGAGTTAAGGTTGCATTGGATTTAAAAATGCACGTATTCAAACACGGGCTACTGCTACTCAAAGAGCAGGGACGCTAAAGTTCAAAGAGAGCTCTATTTTGGCCATAGATCATATCTATGATAGTATATCTATGATAGCATGAGGTAGTTAAATAAAAGGTAGAAGTTAAGTAGCTTTGTTTTCTTAATCAAAACTCAACCTTCCTCTGATTGAAGAGGAGCCAAGTGTCATGCAGTATGCAGTATGTTGGTGTATAACGTACTTCGTATAAGATTGTAACTAGCCACAACCAACTACTAATATAGTCAGCATATTGCAAACTTGCTAATAATAATCAAGACCAACCTGTATTAGCTTTCCAGAACATAATAAAGTGTTATTTAGATACATTGCCGTGATATCACACTTAATTGAAAAATCTGCTGTCCTGGCTGTGTGAGATATTCTCGTTCCAAACGAGCTTTGTTTGGCCTCCAGCTCCACTAGTTGCAAAAGATAGACTCTGCATCAAATAGGAGCAGACTTTAAGGAGAAGAAAGTATGAACCTAAAAACAGAAATATGAGATGAGATACAAACCCGTCTTGCTCTTTTATCGACAGGAGTATATGTAGGGCGCAATCCCGAAGGCTTCTCGTTGCTCAGCTGCCCATGTTGCTTTTGCAATCTCTGCGGAGTCAACTTCCTAGGTGTGTTATCATGAGTTCCTCCCTGGTATTTGTAATACTCGAGAATTGATGGACTTCTTCTCTTTGTACCTTTTGAGATACTCCTCTGATTACCAGGTAGGGGAACAGATGTGTCCCATGGCTGATTCTGCTGACGCAACCGTCTCTTTTCCTTGATCCGGTTAAGAAACTCCATTGTCCAAGGTGAGCCCTGTTGCAATTGTGCTGAATGAACAGCTTTGGACAGTGGTGTTTCGCCAAGGGAAGGCACAAACTTTTCTTTTAATAATGAGGCTCTGAAATTTTTCATGGACTTTTCGAATAAGCCTGTCCTAATTTGCTCCTGTTGGGGCTTGAAATCATTGCTGCCCCAGTTGTAGTCCACACCACCATAATCATTATCTGGTCTCAACTCTCTGTTATCTTCTAGTCCACAACTAGCATTCGAGTCATCAGCCATTGGAAAGTTCATATAAGTGCTGCTATCAAATGATAATTTTCTCCCCAATTTACTACTTCCAGGAGCACGATCTTCAACAGCCTCACAGCCCACTGGAGAAGACTTAACTGCTCTCTCAGCTTGAAGAAAGGCCATATCAAAAGGGGATTTGTCATAAATGTCAACTACTTCACCTACAAAATCTTCATGTAGATCCTGAAATATGTCTATAGCACACCCTTTTTGTTTGAAATCATTCGCCCTATCTATAGCACACCCTTTTTGTTTGAATTCATTCGCCCTACCCAAATTAGGCTCACCAAAATAATCATTTACAGGTAAAGCAGATTTAGCAAAGGGATTCTTAAATTGAGGGACGCCAGGGCCATTTGATTCAGTCCATGCTTTAGAAGGGTCCATATTTGCACTAGCAGGTGTTCTATCTTTATCACCAAAGACTTCTTCATCCATGAAGAATCCCGGCATTTTCTTTTGCAGGGAAATCCTGGGACTTTTTGACGCCTTTGAATCTGAAGGACTCTCAAAACAATCCAGCTCTTCAATGCATTTATCAGATGTCATAATACCTTTATAGTCGTCATGCATTTTATCATAGGATTTTGGAATAAATTTTCTTTTTCTATCTACCGAGTTCACTCTGCGGGTAAATTTTTCTGAATCAGGAGGGGATGACATCGAGGAAGAACAGTCTGTCAGTCCAGACTTTGTTTCTTCTCGCTCTCCATATTTGAACAGGACACTAAGAAGATTGATACTTTCCTCTGGCAGATTATATTTTCTGAGCGCATGGATCCTGCAATCACTCGACCATTCAAGGTACTCTAAAAGCATGCATCCACAAGAAATGATTGCATGTGCTGAGAGCGGATTGATAGAAGGAAACCTGGTAAGGAAATATTCAATATGCGTCTCTGTTTCAGGCAGCATAGGAAGTGATCCTTTACATAAATTCCTGGCTTGTCCAATATAATTCAAGATAATTTCATCAGTCAACTCAAATGAATATGAATAAAAGATCTGTATGTTAATGCCCAGACTTGCTGCTGCAGCATAGAGCTCATCTGCCGACTCCATTACAGTACCAAGAAAGTTGCTGTCGCCTTCAAAAACCTAGTTAAATAACAATTGCATAAAATTAAAATCAGAGTAGTAGAATACTCCTTTTCTCAGATAACATTTTTGTTATAACATGCAAATGGGTCGGGCCACACCCAAACAGAGGCGAGACAGACCACTCAACAACACAAGGAAGGTTCCACACTAAAACCAATTGGCTATAGGAGGAGTAGCCCCCTTGGTTATAAAGTGGCACATTCTCTCTTTCTCCAACAATGTGGGACACTCACATGTGGGTTTATATTCCAACAATTTTAAATGATTTGCGGTGGCTACACTATTTTATACAAAGTAGCTCTTTCACATAGAAAATAGCTGGATTCAGAGTATTCAGAAGCAGTGCATACAGACCAAAATGATTACCAGAACAGAGGCAGTGAATATGAAGCTGAGAGATGTCAACACATTTGTGGCTATATTCTCAATGCAAAGTGGGACACTTGATGAGCCCTCATCTTCAGCACTAGCTTTCTTTCCAATATTTTTGCAGTCATACCACACAATGCACGTCACAGCATCAAGTATAATATCTATGGGCAGCATCAAGTCTCGCTCCACAACTTGTACTCCCCTCTTCTCCATAGCAAGGATCTTTTGATAGGTGCCTCTCCGGGATATTATCATCTCTTTATCGAAGTTTTCAGTGTTAACAATGATGACCGTATCTGGGAATGATGAGTCACAAGCCTGAAATGCTTCGGATTCTTGAGCTGTTTGACAAACAGGCAGTGGCAAACTGTCACATTTTCCGCCAGCTGAAGCAGCAGATGCAGTATTGGAGCTCTCGACAAGCGGACCAAAGTTCAGCAGTCCATCCAGCTGCTAATTGTTGATTAAATTAAGAATGTATCAGCTTTCCAGAAAAATTATGACTTACGGCATGCTGATTAAGAGCGAATGCGGAGTTCAATATTTCATTAGTACTAAATGAGAGTTGGAAGGTGTCAATGTTTGACAGTTGCTTACATATAGTCAAAATGTCGAATAAGAAAATGTGTGCAGGGGTATCTTAGCCTTCCAACAAAACAGAAATGATATAGGGCAAAAAGTGCTGACAGCACGAGTGTTGTGAGAGTTAAACGTTTAAGGCAACAGGAATTGCTGAAACTGATAAAACATAGTAATTTCACACCCTCACTTCCTAAGCTATAAAAGCTGAGAGGTGGCAAAATATGTCTCAACATAGGTCTAAGTTAAACTCAGCCCTTGCCTAAGCTAGGTGTACTGGCTAGTTGCAGCTACAGTAAACTTGGAGAATGAGTAAATCATCTTCCCTTGTGAAAGCTATCATATCATATTATGCATAAACAGATCAGAAAAATGGTTTATCTTCCTGCCAGATTTTCATACACAAAAAGAGGAGGGTACCTTCAATTTGACAAACTTCAGCATTTTAGAGTAAGCTGTATAGCTGTATTATCTAAACATTTATTTTTGTGCTCATGACAGGAAGTTATAGTCAAGTAGACGCTTGAAAACTATCTAAACCAGACATCAAGACGAATGCTAAAGAAAAACAATTAAGAAAACACGTAAAATAATAAAATAAAAGTTAGCAGCGCAAGTCAGTTATATTTCTAAGGAAGTTGAATTTCACCAACGTAATAAAGACCTCAAGAGTTGTCATCAACAGTAAGACTTACAATTGTATCTGTGTCACCTGAGGTAACATTGACACCTTCACAGAGTGCTCGAGCAACATCATCAAGCTCAATCTTCACAAAGTGAAGGGTTTGCGAGGCAATGTGCTCACTATGAAGTGTTGAAAGTTTGGATACACCACATGGGCCTCCATACTCGATAATGAGGTCAAATTTATGCGTCAGAATAGATGGAGAGATATGCCTGATGTTAAGGAAGCAAAAAACACACATTAAATCTCTTACAGATTAGTGACCAGAGCAATATTAATGCATCATTGGCCGTGAACAAAAAAGAGGTAAATTCATAGAGAAATCTTTAAAATATGGATGAGATGGACAACTGTATGACATGATATCTACAGAATGGACTCTATTTGATTAGTTTTTGCGTGCATTCAATAGCTTTGATCATTTCCAGTGATTTTCGTCTATGAGCAGAGAGATTAATGTAAAGCAGACCTACATTTCTACCAAATAGATGCCATTTTTGTGAAGAACTTACAAGTGTTTTACAAGTGCACATGCTCTCTGTGAGCGATCTTTTTGCCCACTAGAAAATAAGTCATAACTTAGACCTGATTGATATCCATGAGCGAGCAGATCTACTTCAGTATATGAGATGTTGATGGAACTAAGAAGCCTCTTCAGTGGTCTCCATAAATCTGGCTGAGCAAGAATCAAGATTTTGCAGCTCCTGTTACTGTATTGTCGCAAAATTTCCTTGATAATTGTTAGTGATGGATGGGACTTGGTTAACTCTTTATCAACTATTGACTTCGCATCCTCAACCAAGGTATAAATAGAGAACAATCTTGCTTTCAGAAAAGGCAGGCTTTCAAATAATTTGCAAAGAAAGATATGGAGGTTACAGATACCGTAAAAACATAGGCACCATGTCATACGTTTAATAGCACATAGTGTAATGAATATCACATCCTTATCACCCCTATGGCCCATGCAAGATTTTTGTTTTGAGGATCTATTCACGTTATCCATTAGTGTATGCTCTGGAATTCTAAGCAAGTTCATGTCATCAGAATCGGTAACTGCAGATTTTGTCATGCTTAGTAGCCCTTCCTCTCTAATCATTGCCAAGTAAGTTCTTCGGAGATTGCCAATGAGGATGAGGATATTATCTGATAACATAACCCTATGTAACTGAATATTTAACTGCTGGGTGTCAATACTACTCGACGGGACGGCTTCTACTACTGCTTTCTTATTAGGACCTCCAGAAAGCATGAAATTAGCAACTTGTGGCTTAAGTCTTTGATCTGTTCTCATACCAGAGGCAGCTTTTCTTGGGTTAAGGAAAAAGTCAAGATCGTTCACTTGAGGCATTAACTGAGACGAAGCCACTTTCCCATGCTCGCCATCTCTCAGTAGTTGATAATTTTCTATGATTTGGCAATCATCATCATCAGATAAGTTGCTAGATGCAACCTTGCCAACATCTGCTTCTGGAACCTTTACCCTACTTCCCATAAACTGACAGTCGTCAATGTCTAACAACCTTTTTGTTGCAGTGTGATTAACTCGCTGATTTTCTATGCAACTTTGTCCTGAGGGCATGTCCAGCTTGTCTTCAATGGCATACACCTTATCCAAAGAGTATTCAGATAAGAGAAACTCAAGCAGCACAATGCCACAGTCACTTGGCTCCAAATTGGTTTCTATTGTATAATCATCAATGTCACTAAATACTTTCTCAATTTCAGTATTGAGATGACCACTGTATTTATCGCTTCCTAAAAGATACCAATCCAAGTATATTTCATCAGATGTGGAGAAGGGCAGTTGTTCAATTTCAGCGAGAACGGTATCAACAATGGTTTCAACTGACCAGGTCTTCTCATCATCAACAAGAGTAGGTACAGGCAGTGAAGTGAATGTGCCATCAATAATGGCTAGCTCTGGACTGACTATTAGCTCGTCAAAACTTTTGGAAAGTTGGTTGCTATTAAGTAACTGATCACATGTTTTGGGTTCTTTGGCTGTCTGAGGAATGGCAAGTGCGTCAAAAATATCAAAGGGGTCTGGATCAAGCATCTTGAATTCCTCAAATTGAATATACGTAAGGAAGGGAATAGGAGAAGAATCTTCTGTCCAAGTGTTGCTCTCGCTATAAGGATCTTCGATAAGTTGTAAGAAATCAGCATCTACAGTTAAATTCAGGCTTGTCAAACAAAACTCAAGGGGAAGTTTTGAAGTGTGACAACCAGAAATTTGTTCCAAAATGTCAGTATTCACTGAAACAAGTAGATTTTGACAGCTTAGTTCAAGATCATCATGACTTGCAGAATGATGTTCTTCCATGGTGACTACAAGAGAATGCCATTCATCTTCCACACAAAACCGTGTGAAATCAACAGCTCCGGTTTCATCAACTTCAAATAGAGGAAACACAGTATCACAGGGGTGGTTATTTTTAGGCAAAAGATCAACATCTTTGGGTATTGGGAGCTTCTGGGCCAGATCATACTCTTGACAAATAGTCTCCACTGAATTCACGGCGTCCTTAGAATCAAGATCGAATTGATCCATTGGTATGAGATTGAGCAATTCCTGCAAGAATGATTCGAGAAATACATATGAAACTAAACCTAGACAGATTAAGTTAGCAGCAAAAAAATCAAACAATATATAAACCTAAGAGAACATGTTTACTCCATTAAGAAGGTTGAATGGCGATTGAAATGTTAATCACAAGTTCTCCATGTATGGTCAGACAGCCAGTGGACTAAATGTCAGTTGTTTTAAGCATGTCCTAATCACTGTTATAGTTTCAGTGCTAGAATATATTACACAATGTGTCAGATGCCAGAACTCAGATTTCTTAGAAAATAAGCATTTTACCTTAGAAGAGGGTTCGCCCGTGAACAAGATAAGATAAAATAAGAAAGCTAGGTCAAGATAAGCTAGCAAATAAATGGCATTTTACCTAATCGTAATTTACATTATTGCAGTCCTACTTCAATCCACTGAACCAGAAAAAAACTACTGTGATCCTTTGACCTCCTTAAATAAAATTCAAATCAACGTTAAAGCAAGTTAAACAAGAAAACTTCTAGCTGGCGAATGCAAATAAGTCCATGCTCCTGTTATAATTAACTACAATAAAGACTTCAAATAAATCTAAATCAAAATAATGGTATGAGCAATCTTAAGCTTACAGCTGCAACTCATTCATTTGTGTTACCTATCTGCTGATACAATAAGTAAGCCAAAGCAGAGATCATATTTATATCCCAGAAGCCAAACAATAATCATAAGCAATGATAAACAAGCTAATATAGTTGCGTTACCAAGTTATCATCATGTGCGTGCACTTCGGACAGAAAAAGATTGTTCTCTTTCTCTGACAAGCAAGCGTTATCCTGTACGAAACAACAAAAGAAAATAACGTATTCATGAACTAATATATTCCTGTCACATAAACAAACACAGATGGTCTCCAAACATTAAGGAGTCAATTACCACATCTAGGCTCAGTTCTGGAATCTCGAACTGAACGATCACAGGTCTATTCTGAATCTTATCACCTCCAGTAGCCTCTTTACTCTCCTGATGGACAGCCAACAAATGTGAAATGCGGAAGCGATATAGCCGTTAAGGCTAAGACAAGTTACCACTTCTTTTGCCTACCTCTGAAAACTGGTTGTCCAAGGATTCAGAATAAGAAGTTGAACCACTATTAGCTGGATTTTTGGTGCAACTTGAATATGATTCACCCTGCAACAGGCAAGAACATGTAGCACAAGAGGCGTCAGAAACAGTTGCCAATACAGGCTGAACAAGCCGTCTGAATGCTTGAATAAAATAAATCCCATTTAAAACCACAAGGAATTCTCTGGTCATTTCTCTTTTGTGTCCGACCGTAGATCACTGGATTCTATGTCAACGCATAGCTTACAAAATGTATTCAATGTAGGATTAACATGAATTCGGAATCTGAATGTTCTCATGTGATTGTAGTATCAGACTATCCGTAACTAACACTTCAGTACTAAAATGTTTGATTCTAGGAGAATTCTAATAAGCTGACGTAAACTGGATGTCGCTTGCTTATTTTGCCTATCATACAACAGTTGCTAAAACGGAAAGAAACTGAAAACAGACGACAGTGCCTTAATAGTTCACACGTTTCTACAAATAAAAACACAAATAGAGGAATGATCATCTAGCTCTTTAGCCAATGCAGCTCTTTAAGAAATTAAATAGAATACTCGACCAAAAAAAAAATTTGCAGTCGAATATTCCTTTCCATTCAGCTCATATACTACCATCTAATATGATCCGCAAACCATGACTCAAACCTATATCCAAAACAAAATACACGAGAAATATTGACAGCTCCGTGGTTAGGCCTAAGCAAACTCTAAATATCTTACTAGATCAAGACATAATATGCAATCCTTAGCTCCATTAACAATCAAAAGCGGAAAAAACAAGGATCAAATTATTTAAAGCACCAGGAACCTCTATACTATATAGCTAGAAAGTAAAAATGCAAACAATAGGCTACAATTATCTGACTCAAAATTCAAGTATCATACTCCGTCAAAGCATATATACAACTTTGAGGTCAATAAACACTTTAAATGATATGAAACACTACATACAAAAAACCCTAAATATCAACAAACACAATAGAGTAACTTGGAGAAAAATGGTAACAATCCTGTTAAGCTAAATTCAGCTTCAAGATGAATTCAGGACATAAAATTCAAAACGAACAATCTAAGACTTAGGATGAATCATTGCTCCCCTAAATTCTACAAAGCTACTCAGCCAAAACGCATGCACAAACTTCAGCTGCGTAACCAAATCAAATTCAGCAATCACAAAGCACATTACCAGAAAACTTAAAAATTCAGCCTAAGGACGAGACATCGAAGCTCAAGTCGCATGTCTCAGCTCCAAAACTTGAAAGACTACGCAGTTACAGTAGAGAACTACCGAAAAACTGCCATATGCAACATCAACATACTAAACACACGCAGCTACAAAATTTTACAATTGGACGAATCGTACCAAAACGCATGAATCACATCTTGCTAAACTACATGTTTAACAAATTTTCAGCTTCCACATTGACAAAAAAACACAAACAATCACAAAACCTAAACACTAACAGATTATACCAACAATAATCAAACGCTAATAAAATTACAGTACAACAATCTCAATTTAAAAACTAATAAATATACCTCCGGAACACAATCAGTTCCAGTACTAACACCGGCATTGACCAGAAACCGCTATAATCAACGTCAATAGCATGTTAACACCGACATTGACTGTAAAATCGCTATAATCAACGTCAATAGCATGAGGAATAGCAATAGCAATTAGAATCAGATACCTATATTTCACAAAAATTTCATCTACTGCAACAAAATAAACAATGCAAACCTAAGACACTTGAAATCAACAGATTATACCAGACGACGAGTCAATCAAGCACTAATAAATTGGAGTGTAAGAATCTCAATTTCATTAAAAAATCGGAAATATACCTCCGGAAAATTAACATTTCCTCTGTTAACTCCGGCATCAACCGGAAAATCGCCATAATCAAAGTCGATAGTTTGACGAACCTACAATCAACAGAATATACTGACGAAAATCAAAAACTGATAAAATTACAGCATAACAATCGCAATTATTTAAAAAATTCATAAATATACCTCCGGAACATCAACAATTCCGCTACTGACACCGACATTGACCGGAAAACCGTCATAATCAACTTCAATAGTATGAGGAAGAACATCAGAGTAAAACTTCGATAACGCATCGTCGTCAACAGGAAGGTTATCGAGGTGAAAATCGACAGCAGAGGAGACCGAATTGACGGCGGACCGAAGAAGCTCGTCGTAGAAATCAACGGCGGATGTCGCGACGGAGGCGGAGGCGGCGGAAAGAGGAGAGAGAGGAAAGCGGAGGAAACCTAGGGTTCCGGCTGCGGAGACGGGGGCAAAGTAGTTCGGAGTTAGGAATCGCGTTCGCATTTTTTTTTTCTGTGGGAGAGAGTGTGAAGAACTGAAGACCGTTTGGGATGAAGTTGTATGGAAATTGGAGTTTGACGGGGGAGGAATTATGTTTTACTTACATGATGGCGCGCATTTTTTTCGGTTAGTACTTGTGGTCCGTGGCCTTGTAGAGTTGTCGGGGGCCGTAATTTTATTCGGAAGAAATTAGAGCGTGTTTGAATGGTTTAGAATAAATTTGGATTTAATTCTCGTTATTCTTGAAATGTGTTGTCTTTGATCGGAGAATGAATTTAGATCCGAGTGCATTGGATCGAAATACTCACTTTGTGGATTTGGATTTTGCGTTTATTGGTGTGATTATGTATTTTACTGGTAAAGCGAGTATAGTAGAAGTTAATGATGGATACTTGGGTGTTTTGGAATCTACTAAAACGGGTTATGAGTGGTGTTTATTTGAAGCATCTATGAGTGAAATGCTTAAAATATCG
This sequence comes from Silene vulgaris, assembly GCA_036897335.1. NCBI lineage: Eukaryota > Viridiplantae > Streptophyta > Magnoliopsida > Caryophyllales > Caryophyllaceae > Silene > Silene vulgaris. The sequence goes on along the minus strand of JAYMSF010000965.1, from coordinate 1,109 downwards.
TGATTTTTGAAGATACTAATAAGAATTGATTCATTTCAAATTGGGTCTTGGCAACATGTTTAGGAACCAATTGTTGGTAGTTAATTGAACAAAGTCAAGTCAAATCATCAAGGTCAAATTCGAAGTTACCGTGGCGTAAGCCCCGACGACCCACACATGTGAGGGGATCAAATAAGCGGACGAGCCTTGGTGTACTTGGCCCCCGGATAAAATTATTATTCTTAACTAGGTCCAGGTTCAGCGTAAACTCAAAGATGATCGATCGCCTCTTATAAACCATGAACTAAAGAGTGACTTCCCTCACTACCGACTTATTTTGAGATCACAAACTGTTGTATTTAGTAAAAGACTAGTTCAACTAAATAAGTTAATAAATTTCTAGTTTATTTTGGTAACATAATTTTTTATTTTGTCAGCTTTTCATATTTAAATATGTCAATATTCATCCTAAGACATTGAGTAATTAAAGTAAAAGCCTAGATACAAATCTAAAATGTTAATTCTTACTCCCTCCTACTCAGGATAACTGTCCCATTTGATTAATATATGAGTGGAGTATTTTAATCAAATGAGACAGTTATCCTGGGAATGAAGAGTAGCTGTTATTTATTCTTTTGGGACACTCTTATGCTATAAGACGGTCCTATACAAGAGTTGATGTTTTGAAATAGAGTCTCGTTAAATCAATAAGGTAAAGACTCTCATCAAACTGTCCAATTTTTAGATTCGAGTCAAATAAGATCGATCGCTAAATCTATAAAGGTCTTCCTCATAAATTTAGCACTAATGCATTCTTAAAGCTCGAGTTTAAAACCTCTGATTAAATTAAACAATCTCAATATTGTTCACCCCTATGCTCGTTAAACACTAGTGCACATAATACTTTGTATTGTTTACCGGTTTATTTGGGGGACGCATAACATCACTATTAAAATGGGGGACGCATAACATCACTACTAAAATGACTAATATCACTCATGATTATGAGACGGGCAATAATAACGTGTCCTTAAAATTACCTTGCATTTGAGTGACATTAAAAAAAAGAAAAAATTGTTGAATACAGCCTTGTATATATCAAATTTTGGAAATAAAACGATTAACGGAAA
>JAYMSF010000964.1:0-13257 GCA_036897335.1 Silene vulgaris | reverse complement strand
GTTCATTTTGCAGGAAGATACAAGAGTCAAGCTTTCATCCACATCTTACGAGCTTACGTGTACCACAAACTTGCTCCGTAATTACCCTCGTAATTACACCCGGAACAAAAAAGTTAGGTCCCCAACATCTTTCGGTAATTTTCCAAAAATTATTGGAGATTTGTAGGAAATTTTGTTACTAAAATCAGTGTTAGGATATGTTTGGCAAAACTAATAGAAAATATACCTGAAAACGGAAAAGCTAACTGAAACCTGAAAATGTAAGGTTAAGGTAGCTGAAATTAGGAATGGTAATGTAACTGATTATATAAAAACGTGTTTGACTAACTAGCTGAAAAGTTAGTTGATTTTGGTAAATGACGTACAAAGATATGACAATTATCTTCGGTAAAGTTACTAATCGAAGTTGTAGAACTCTCAAGTGTATTCTAGATAAACTTTGCATGATATCAGGCCAATTTGTTAATTAGGAAATTGATCAACAGTTCAAGGCAACATTCACCATGGACAAAACCAATATTACATTATAGGCCAAGTTTGGAAGCAAAGTCTTCACAAAAATCTTTCAGATCATCCAATTTTTCTTCAAACTCTGAAGCGTCGCAAGTGTTACTAGAGACCTCTTCCAGCCATTCAAATGTCTCATCAATGACTTCCTTTAGCTTCTTCTTCACAATAGAGCTTATATTCGGCTTTTTACCAGTACTATTTAGTGCATCCGATATTTTGTTTGCATAATTCTCCAGTGCCATCTTAGCTTGCACCATCTTCTTGTGCTTTTCATCGTCAGCCTTGTACATTTCAGCCTCTTCTATGATTCTTTCAATTTCCTCCTTTGAAAGCCGACCATGGTGATTGATAATGGTAATTTGCTTCCTTTCCCTAGTCACTGTTTCCTCTGCTGACACGTTCAAAATGCCATCCACGTCGATGTCAAAGCAGACATCGAATTTGGTGCAACCTTTAGGCGCAGGAGGAAACCCCGAAAGCTTAAACTCGCCTAATAAGTTGTTGTCCTTAGCATCAGTTCTTTCTCCTTCATACACTTTAAAAACAACAGAAGTTATGTTATCAAAAGCAGTGACATATATGTGATTCATCTTGGTTGGAATAGTTGTGTTCCTCGGAATAATAATCGACATTAGATTGCCAACAACACTTGTGCCAAGTGATAAAGGCGTGACGTCTACCAGAACAATACCCTTATTGCTACTGCCAACACCACTTAAGATAGCAGCATGCAAAGCAGCGCCATAAGCAACAGCCTCATCAGGATGAACGCTTTTACAAAGATCCTTCCCGTCAAACATGTCCTGCAACATTTGCTGAATTTTGGGTATCCTAGATGACCCACCAACGAGGACAACATCATCGACATCACACCTCTCCATGTCAGCATCTAACAGGCATTGATCAACTGTATCCATACACTGTCTAAACAAATCAATGTTCAGCTTCTCAAAACGAGCACGAGTGATAGTAGAACTGAAATCAATACCCTCATAAAGGCAATCAATCCCAATCTCAGCTTGTGGAGTTGATGACAGTACCCTTTTGGCCCTTTCCGAAGAATTTCTCAGTCTTCTAAGGGCTTTTGGATTCTTACTAATATCGATTTTGTGCTTCTTTTTGAACTCCTTAACAAAATCCGTCACCATTCTGTTGTCAAAGTCTACCCCACCAAGGTGGGTGTCTCCACTTACAGCTTGAACTTTAATCTCACCCTTCTCTATAGCCACCAAAGACACATCAAATGTTCCACCGCCAAGGTCAAAGACTAACACGTTCTTCTCAGACCCATCACTTTGATTAATTTTTGTGTCCAAACTATACGCCATGGCAGCAGCTGTTGGTTCATTAATGATACGAACCACATTGAGCCCTGCTATGGTTCCAGCATCTCTGGTCGCTCGGCGTTGTGAATCATTGAAGTATGCTGGCACGGTAATAATTGCATTTTTCACTGTGACACCGAGGTAAGCCTCAGCGAAACTTTTCATCTTTGATAAAATCATAGCTGATATCTCCTCCGGAGTGAATTTCTTCTCTTCATCCTTGTAATTGGCGACAATCAATGGCTTATCATCTTTGCCTGAATCAGTCCCATCTATAACCTTAAATGGCCAGAGCTTAATGTCATCTTGAATGTTATCGTCACTGAATCGTCTTCCAATAAGCCTTTTCGCATCTGTCAAAAATCAACGATATTTCAAAACAATATATTCACCACAACCTATTAACAACAGCAACAAGGACAATATATAACATTAACTACTGTGAACAAAACTTTACATAAATTCACCATGACCAGTTAAAAGACAACTACGGAGTACTTGAGAGCAAAGGACACAGGAAACACAAAGTATCAGTAAACAAGAGTTATGGAATAAACAGGAAGAAAAAGCAACAAACCGAAGATAGTATTAGCAGGATTCTTAGTAGCTTGATTAACAGCGGCTTCACCAATAAGACGGTCAGAGTCAGTGAATGCAACACAAGAAGGAGTAATACGGTTACCCTGGTCGTTAGGGATGATTTCGACACGATCATGTCGCCATACCGCCACGCAGGAGTATGTTGTCCCTAGATCAATCCCTATCACTGGCCACTCTCCTCCTTTTATTGCCATTCTTTCTTTTTCCAACAGAAACTTGGTAGCAGGAGATGAAAAAACAGTTTTATGAGTTAAGACTTTCTAGTGGACACTGTACCAGTTGAAGTTAAATGTGCGCCTCTTTGGTTCCTTTTTCTTGGAATACCAAAGGAGACATTTACAGCATTAGCATTTTCCCAAAAAAAATACTCTAGTAAACAGTATGTATATTTAGTGAACAGCAAAATTTATCAGGCACATAGCACAAGAGATTGGCTACTTGTACCATTTATAAGAAGTAGAAGTAAGAACAGACTCGTAGCTTTATGAAATTGACTACGTTCGCACCATCGCTTTTTGTTAGTCCAGCGAAAATATATCACCATTTTTATTTATACATTGTGGAATTGAGATTTTGGACTTTGTCTGTCCTTGGATTCAGTCAAGTGCTAATCAATTTGATCGTCATATAACTCGCGGTTTTGAGGAATCATTACAGATTTCGCTGTCATAGGAGAATCGCTACAAGGCCATAAGGCGCGGGTACCGCAGACACAACTGTACTAATGCTAAATAGCAAGTTGGTTTATTCATTTTTTTTCTTAGTTTTAGTTGTACAGAGAGACAAACTTGATCCAATCTAATGACTAACATGACACATTTATAATCAAATGAGAGCTAATTGGTGAAAATTGATAGGGAAACAGTTGGCAGAAGATAGTTGTTGATTCGGAAGCAACGATTACATCAACAACTATCTTCTGCCAATTACAGACATGACAACTGTACTAATGAAGATAGTTGTTGATGTAATCGTTGCTTCCGAATGACATGACAGCTACAGATCTTTGGAGATATAGAGTCATGTTTTGTCCGCCTATCAAGTTTCTTAGCTGATTTACAGTTCTCTCGGAGTTTATCACCTGCTGGCTCAAGCTAAAACGAGCTCCCTGCGTAAATTAAATAAGGTGTGTAACATAAGGTAGTGTTGTTATACACTGCAAAACGATCTTATTTGAGTAATCCGTATTTGTGTGGACTCTGTTGCTCGTTTTCATGGGTATAAGGTTTAGAAATACGTTGTCGAAAAAATGAAGGCTATAATAGCAATGCAAGAATTTATGGTTGAGATAGGGAAAGGGGAATTACCCAATGAGGCGGCCAGTTTCATCTAGGATTCCGGCGCCTGCAGACGCATAATTAACTCCTGATAAGATCTTCAAGCCAACTGCAGTTAGATCAGCCAATGCAGGAGGATAGCCATACCGGATCTTGCTCCTGGTTTATAGAACCAATGAAGGAGGACTAGCAGCGAGCCAGCGACACTTATCCGAGAAACAAAATAATTCAAGTTTTAAGTTAAAATCTTGGATGTTTTTAAAGTTTTACATTTTTAGTTTGTTCCCTTCCAATGTTTTATGTATGTTTTGAAATCCTGGTTACGCCACCGGCCACTGCATATGGTTAGCATAGATAGACTTGCGAACAAGATTTCGTCAAATTGAAGAAAAAAAAGGTTACCTAGCATGTCTATTACAGTCTGGCCATTACAAAACCTCCCAGTAGGACCTTGACTGAAAGCAACACCATAAGGCCAGTAACTGGATTTTGCAATAGAACTAAGGAAGTTATTGTTTCCACTATCAATAATTGAGTCTCCAAAGGCAAACATGCCAGAAACCGAGGACGAAGATTGGCCTTCTTGCCCCGGAAATTGAGCAAGAGCATGTAAAATGAAGCATTAAGAGCAAAGATGACAATAGTAGTAGTAAGGCTTCATTTTTAGAGCAACTAAGGAAGTTATTGTTATTGTTATTGTTTGATTCCTTGTTCCGCCCAATGCAGGTTCTGCCTAAAGCGAAAATATCATACTAATGAGTTGCCTATGATAAAATAGCGCTTAGTAAATCATACAAGTACAGCAAAGAAATTTCATAAATTGAACACCACCGTCTGATTCTCTGAAATATGCTCCAATATTTCAAGTTCTGAGACAAGATGATGATGGACATGACCTTTGGTTACAAGACAAGGGGAAACACAACAGTCAGAATGTCCAGCTGAAAATGAAGATTAAGCTAGAACACAACAGTATCTAGCATGGTCCCCAAGGTCTGAACAATGTTGGAGGACATCAAGTTGGAGACGTGTTCTTCGAGATGCTTCTTTGCATCTTGTCTTCCAACATTAGCAATTGCTAGCTTCTCAGGAGACAACTCATCCTCTTCCTGGACGGCTTTGTTATACTTGATGGCTAAGCTCAGCATTTCCTGCATATTTCATGGAAAGAGGTAACCGGTCATGTCAATGATTCATGGGTGACAGTATAAATGTATAATAGAGTAGCTAGATAAGCGCATAGTCTTGGGATAAAACTCATTTCCGATTTCTGCTAATGGATCGAATATTGATGGCCAAATTAATCTTCAAGACATCTCAATTGAATGAATTAAACCGAAGCCGGTCCAGTTTAGGATGGCTACAATTTAAGCAGGATGAACCTAACTAGAGCCTAGAGGTAGCCACTGTGCATACAATATAGGCGAGTCACACTACGGAGTAACAACATCTCTATCAAGTAGACATGTACTCAGTTTTTTTATGACCCAGAACTAGTTTCTTCACTGCCAGAACAGCCACAACCGACAACTACGACACTTCTTTTTTCTGACCCACTTTATCAACAACTCACTATTTCCCTAATTATTATCTCCGCAACATTGTATTGTGTTTTAAATCAGACGTACTATATTTAAAATTTAAAAGTGTATAAAAAAATGCCGCAATACTGAATAATGGATGAATGACAACATTGACAAAGTATTTTGAGTGGGATGTGAATGGCAATCAAAACAGAACTTCAAATTTAGCAAAGCTTTAGATTGATCAGTTCAACTTTTCAAAACCCAAAAAATTATCAACCAACCTGAACAGTCTGCTCATTGGTTTTGGAATGAGCATCGAATCTCTGAAGAGTTAATCCATCAGTCCATTTCTTTTTGTGTAGGTTCAGCAACATCTTCTCCTCAAGTTCATTCTTCCTGTAGTTAATTGCTATGGAGTAATAATGTCTGTTCAACCCGTGGATCAACGCCTGAAAGAGTAAACAGGTCAGAGAGAGTAAAAAACATAAATATATAAAAATATATATGCTGGCATCCAGATATACACATTCACTCACCTGAATTGACGGTTTGTTAAGGTGCCCAAGGTTGGATGTCGTTTGACGAGGTTCTTGACCAAGCATCATGGTTTGGGGGTTGATCAGACGGAAGGCATCAATTACTACTTTACCCTTGACACTCTGTATGGGATCTACCACCACGGCAACAGCTCTCTGATTCAGAGCTTCAAAACTCTGCAATATTAATGTAGTTTGATAGATTAAAACGAAGTACATATCAATGTATCAAGTATTTGGCAAACAGATCATGCTCCACATACACCTGTTATTTTGAAAAGTCTAATCAACCAAATTCAGAAAAAAGACTGTAGATACCGAAGATGAATTACAACAAAATAGATAGACCCATTTAAGGAGAAGCATTAATTTTACTAGAATTCATCTATTATAACATGTGGGCCACAAGATGCGAAAGATTCCATAGCAAGCTAAGATACTTGAATACAAAATTCTTTGTTTTAGGAGGGAATAACAAAGTAGAAGGGCCTAAATCTAAGGATGGAGAAACTAGCATCCATAAACACTTAAAAGGGTGACGAAGGTAAACATTTTAATGAGTAGCATAATTGAATGTTTTTTCTTGAGTAAATATATAGTGTAATAACATACTAACATTATGCCCAACACCAGATGGTAAACTACTCCCAGTCAAGAGGGCAAATACTCAAATAGATGGGAAATATAGGTAGCTCCATGAGTCCATGATTCTGTGTCGAAAAGACATTAATCATACATACTAGTTATCAAGTCATTTTTGTAGCAAACAAGATCACAAGATGGTATACAAAGGCACAAGTTGCCTGGAGGTAACAAGGCAAAGAGTTAAGCATGATGGGAAAGGCGCACATCATTTACAAGCAATGTTACACCGACTATGGTATTAATTCTAGGCATACACCATTTTTACGGCAGTATTGAGTCACTATTGACCGCACTTTGAGATGGCATGGGCCACTTTTTAGGTGGTATTGAGCGACAATTATGGCGCAAAACACGTGATTCTACAACACACTTTTTTGGTCTTCCAAAAAGGGAAACATATAAAGAGAGTGAGACACAACAATTGGATATGGGATAGTTGGCCAGGATAGAATAAAAAAAAATATAAGTGCACGCACAATAGAACCTCATGGACACCCAGGAACTGAAGGCATTAACTAGCGCTTCTCGCCTAAGCAAGCTCAAGACAGCGCACTTTTTCCTAACTAAGCATGTAGACTTAACAAATGAAGCGAATGAACATTTTTTTTAAAATTTATTCAAAAAAATATTAAAATACCTGTTGGGTGTTGATGTCAACTCCAGAGAGCCAGCAGCCAAAACCAGGATGGGAGTGGTACCATCCTACAACCATCTCTGGTCTGAAACACAGAAAACATCAAACTACCAATAAATACTAGAAGTAATATATAAATATATACAAAATATTAATATAGTAAACCACCATTCAGGAAAGGTATGTATCAATTAGCACAAACAATAGACCCAGGGATTGGAAATAAGGACAACGAAACAGAATACTAAAAGATTTGTTTTTTCATCTCATCAACCCATGCACAGCTTCTTAGCCTTCTCTCTTTACCTAATCCTTAACCATGACCAGCTGACCTTCATTTGGTTCTCTCCAAACACCACTAACTCATCTTTAGCAACGTTCACCACAGACCAAAATAGGTGGTAGACTAAAATGGAATCAAAATGGATATGTGGAAATCAAGGACCAGGAGGCAACAGAAATGAAGGTTGGTCCCCCTAGACAGTGGAGTTATAGCGTAGCACAAATAATTGGGAACGAGGATGGTGTTGGCCGGTGGGGGCACGGATTGAGTGATATATGTGATGGTGCAAAGGCTGCCCTGCAATGCTTAAAAGAGAATGTGGGTTGAAGAAAAGTAGTTGGTTAAAAATCACTTGGTAGCCCAGAGAAGAAAAGAATTTGATACAATTAAGAAGCTAGAATGGAATGGAATTAAATACATTCAATTTTGTTATCAACTCCGTTTAGTTTTTTAAACACACGAATTCATCAATACAACAAAATGCGACACTTGTTAAGATATTATAAAATCGACAACAATTCTAATAGAAACCAAAATAAAATTACCTCGCGTAAAACTTAAGATTTCAAATCCTGAATTGATGATTACTTATATCCATTGGAATGGATCTTTCTAATTGTTTTAACACTAGGCACACGTGATTTCTTTTATTCTAATAAATAGCCAAATGATTTCTCTCTCCCTAAGCCCACATCCTCCCTCATCTTTCACCTCTTACGATCATCCATGGCTTCAATATCAGTGACACACACTCTCTCTCTCTCTTCCACGTGTTTTCCAGATTCTTCTCTCTCAATTGGCCTCTGAGAAATCGCATCAGTAGCTATCATAGTTAATTCCAGTTTTCAGAGCTTAAGTAGGCATTTGGCACTAAGTACTCGAATACTTACAATAAAATACAAAACAGATTTGATGCCCTTGCATTTTTCTACCTAGTTCATTAGAATCCATATTACATTATGTACCCATCACTAATATACTTCAACTGTTTTCTACTATGTTCCATGTTACTTCGACTCTTTCATTTCCGAAGCCACGAGCATATCAGACTCTTATTACAACATGACCCTCAATACATGGATATTAAAAAAAATCAATCACATACCAATCTGACACTTCTTCTACAGACATAACAGCAGCTCACATAAAAAATGTAGAAGAAAGACTGCATATAAAGCATATAGTTATTATAGTATATGGATTTTGACAATTTTGTAGTCTACTGTCACAAACTTCTCTCTCTACTTCACTTGAACAAACTCTGAACATTTAAACTCGTTGAAGAAAAGCCCCATTATCCATGTTACAACACAGGTCCTTATTATCCCAAAAATTGAGTCCCAGGCTTGTGAAAATTCTATGACTTCCATATGTGACCCCAACACTGACACGGAATTTTGGCCATGGAGATCTAGATGTGTAAAGCTCCTGCTAAAGCTTTTGTTTTGCTTGGGCGGTAACATCGAATACCTACCTATAGAATATGATCAAAATGAGAAGTCTTAGCCTTGCTAGTCGATGTTCTCTTTACTGGTAAGCATGACGAGTCTATTGATCATCTTCTCTCTCAATAACCGTAGGAACCATCTTCCTAACTTCAGCCACCCAACCTTTTTTTATTATTCTTTTCCAAGTAGAGTACATGTTTCACCTTCCCAGGATGGACATGACCCATGAGCACCATATCTTTAACGATATTGCCTCTTTATATCAAGATAAGTTTCATTTTTTGAAACTACTAAAAATTTGGAGCCATATGCTTAGCCCAAATCGAAACATGTCTTTTCATATTTTTTAGATAAGATTACATATGAATATGAATTATGATCGTCCAACACCATAGCTATCCATCTCTCATTTTGTATATGGGCGTCATTTTGTGGTGTATTTTTGTACATGGGTGTCACCCACATGAAGCCTTTTAGTGGATGGGTGTCACCCGACTCGCCTCTATGGTACTTTTTGCACATGCACTGATGCACGTCACTCCATTGGTATCCCCTAGTATTATACTCCGTATCTTACTTGCCAATAAAGAAACAACATTACCCAGTCGCCTCAGTGGATCTTGTTAGTGGCTCCGTAAGAGGGGAAGATGTAAATGACAAAGTGCGACTTTTACATCTATTATTACACATAACCAAGTGATACTTTACAAACCCTACCTCAAGTAAACAAACCTCAGAAACATTTGACTTCATGTTTAGCATTTCCTATTCGTACAGTCCGACCTATATGCTTTCTCAATCAATCAAAGACATTTCTCATAATTCTTCAAATAATCTTTGGCCTATTTCCTCAATCCCAAACTACTACACCAAATATAATTTTTGAGGTTTAACCTCAGCAAGTCTGACCAAGATTTGATTTCATGTTTAGCAGTTTCCTATTCGTGTCAATCTGATCCATCTGTTTTCTCAATCAATCTAAGACATTTCTCATAATTCTTCAAATAATCTTGGACTATTTCCTCAATCCCAAACTAATAAACCACTTTTACCTTTTGAGGTTTAATATCAGCAAGTTTGACCAACATTTGATTTCATGTTTAGCAGTTTCCTATTCATACAGTCTGACCTATCTGCTTTCTCAATCAATCTAAGATATTGTTCATAAATTCTTCAAATAATCTTGGAATATTTTGTCAATCCCAAACTAATAAGCCACATTTAACTTTTGAGGTTCAATCTCAGCAATTTTGACCTACATTGAGTGATAATTTTGATATGTTATATACTTCTTCCTTTCCAAACCTTTGGGTAGTCAAACTTCAAAAAGTTTGGCCATGAATACCGTTAAAAGTATGAAACTTTGAAAGAAGAAACTTAATATATAGATTTGTTATGAAAAAAACTTTCATAAAATTTTCTTTTTTGTAAAAAAGAAAAAAGTCAATGATAAGTGAAGAAAAATATGATCAAAGAATCAACTAGAAGACCACCCAAAAGCAAGTGCTACCTTTGGTTTGGATAGGAGGGGGTAATAAGTACTCCCTCCGTCTCAGCATATTCTTTACACTTTTATTCTTTAGTGAGGAGTATTTTAATAAAACGTAAAGAATCTGTTGAGACGGAGGGAGTAATAACTAAATACACAAATAATAACAGAAAACTGCAAGATACAATTTTTGAATGGCTAAGAGAGAATCAATTCAGCAAAAAAGCTTAGTTTTTGCCACTAAAATAGAAACACCAAATGACACCCATGATAAAAGTGAACATAGATTATCAAAGATAAGATTGCAACTCTTGAACTTTGAATTCCTCCTGCTCAAAGTAGAAATTACAAACGAAAAAAAAATTTGGACTATCATACCTTGACGCAGCAAATATATCGTGCCTACTAATATACACAAAACTAGAATATCATAGGGAATTAATCGCATCCTTTTGGACTCTAGTAAACTATATCCTTTACACTCGAAAGTAACAGTCAAAGACACAAGTAAAACCAGGAAATTATAAAAGCTACAACTTCAAAACATCCCATGTAGCATCAAATTCCGCCAAACAACACATGTATAACAATAAAATAACGTGAAACTGTAACTTCTCAGGTAAAATACAATATCCTAAATACAAGACAGAAACTCTAAATGGTATCCATATCTTACAAGTAAAGCTTAGAAAACAAGCAAGGTAATGAACTTCCTACCCTCCTATAAAGCAACAAATCACAACCCACCATACTAAGTGAAACTAGAGAAACACCACTTCTCATTGTGAATTCCACCTGCAAGTGCCACTAGCCGGCTAAACAACAATGCAACTGATATAAAACCTTTTTTCTACATCGCCAAGTGATATACAGGCACTCTCAAACCCCATATGAGCTAGCCTCTAATCGAGACTGCAAATTACCATTCTACAAGTGAAAAACTAAGAAAACCCGAAGAATACAAAGTACTATACACCATATACCCACATAACTAAATAAGTAAGCACATGGCCAAGTTAAATGTCGTACATAGAATTGCCAATTTCTACTTTGCACTATAATATCCCAAACTGAATCAAAGACCCATCATACTCTCATTTTGCATATGATGGTATGGATCAAAATCGCTCGCTTCTTTTTCACTGTGAAGTAACCATCATTCAATACAATTTTCGACTTAACTTCATTTTGGCTAATTTGAATACATCTCTATGTAGCTAACATCCAACCCCTAAACACCCTTACCCTGAAGTTTGTCGAGCCAATGAAGCACGGTAGTAATGTTGTTGTACTAGAATATCCCCAGATTCCCACCATTTTTCACCATCTGTTACTACTACACAACCCGGCAAATCATTTTGGGATTAAGGCTCTAGCGATGTTGTTGTCATTGTTGTTACAAATACACAAAACCAAAATTCTCATCCACAAACTATAAATACTCATAATAAATCATAATATACACCAGAATTAACAGAATTAACCAAACTAAAAACGCGTACCGGCCGGTTTGTTTAAGCATATCAAGCATATTAGTCTGGAAAACATGATCAACAGCTTCAACACTAACACCAGTCCCACTTTGCGGCATTGCGAAAACATCAACAACTCTAACCGTATACTCATCAACAAACTCCCCCAACATCAACCCCATCACCTCCATCGGTACCCCCGCCCTACCTGCCCCAATTTCAAATCAAATTAATTCAAATTAGGGTTTCAATTACGACTAAAAATCATGGAATTGATCAAATCACAATCAAGTAATCAACAATTAGGGTTTGAAATTGAATTGAAAGTATACCGTGTTTGAGCATCTTGAGGAGAGCAAGGGAAGAGATGTAGACTTGCTCAGAGGTGTCGAGTGTTGGTGAATCTGGTGGTGGATGTCCTAGTGCTCCTCCTGCTCCTGCGAACATTCGCGTTAATCTGTCCATTTTTTAGGGTTTGTTCGATTTCGATTGCGATTTTGCAGAAGAAGGGGGAAGAAGATGAAGATGAAGATGATGATTGGTGAATGATTTTAATAGGAAGATTAAGGAATGGAGTTAAGTGAAGGTTTCTTGTCGTCGAAGACAAGTACAATCTGGATGGTGGGCACTTGGACTCGTAAGTCTCCTAGTCGTGAGACTCGTGACAAGCTCGGAATTTTGAGCTTGAGCTCGAGTTCGAGTTCAAGTTCGAGTTCGACTTAAAACTCGTCGGTCCTGCCTAAAATTGTGATTGTAAAAAAATCTATTCATTTTACTCGACTAGAGTAATATAACATTGTTTCAATTAGTTAATCGTCATTTCGATTTAGAAAAACTGATTAGTTTTGTTGACTAATTTAAGGCTTTTCGATTTGTAATTGGTCGTTTTGATTAGACTATTGGTTATTTGATAGTAGTTGCATGTTGGTTAGTTTCGATTTGTCAATACAATTAATTTTGGGTGTTGATTTACGTAGTACAAATTTTACTTATTGTAGTACGTTATGATTATTCTACCCCTCTCATTTCCCATCATTTCACAAACTTGCAGTGTACTGCGATGATGAGAAAAAGAAAGAAAAAAAACACACACATTCTACCACTGACCACCCTTCAACATCATAGTTGACCACCCTCCCCACCACAATTGACCATCGTCCCCCACCCTCCCATCCCTTGCACGTCCGACCTGACTTCCCACCGCTGCGGCGACCCCCAACCCCACGCCCAACAATTCACCTCAAATTAAACCCACATCGCACCCTCCCCGCCCCACCACCTGGATCCTCGTCGCCGGCGACACCTCCGTCCATCTACCACACAGACACCGCCATCCCACCACACCCACAAACGACAACGCCAAACAACCAATAAACAACAGTTTCTAATTGACGTAAACCTAAATTAAAAATAGCCCAAAAAATACAAGAGAAAAATTAATTGGGTTCATAGTCTATAAAATACTATTAAAAGTCTAACTTAAAAATGCCACGTAGACAATGCCACATGGAT